>LOEQ01006450.1:49229-71023 GCA_001685075.1 Bramus lutescens | reverse complement strand
AAAAAAGGAAAGAAGAAGAAAAAGAAAAGGAGGACGGGAGGGGAAGGAGAGAGGGAGGAAAAGAGGGAGAGAAGAAAGGAAGGGAGAGAATAAGTTCCAGAATAGCCAGGGTTACACAGAAAAATCCTGTCTCAAACAACAGCAAAAAGCAAGCACTACCTACCACACCCAGCTGTCTGTGTGTGCTGGGCGTGTTGTGGGTCCACACATGCCACCCTGCAGGTGTGGAGGTCAGAGGACAGCTTACAGGAGTCAGTTCTTGCCTTCCATCCTGTTGGTTCCAGGAATTGAACTCAGGTCATCAGACTGGACTGCAAGTACTCTTACCCTGAGCCACCTCCCCAGCACGCTGGATCTTTTTAAGAAGTTAATTTTGTAATATTTCCATATGCAAAAAAGTACACAGATTATATATTGCATCTCCCAGCTCTGAGCTTAGGAGAAAAAAAAAAACACTTGATCTAAAGAGCCTGCTCTCCTCCAGCACACCCTTAGAACTTTGAGCGTTCTTGGTCTTTCTATAAATAGTGTTATGTTTGGTATGTATTTTTCAGTGTGAATTTTGTACTGTGTGTTCTAATATGCAGAGTGAGATACCCAAACTGCTTCTCTGCTTAGATATCCTGGACCACTGCCACACTGAGACTGGCATCTTCTTACCTCCAAGCCGGGCTCTGACTGGGCCTTGCCTGGTTACCCTGGCAGCACCCTGATCACATGACTTCCTCACTTACTTTGTCGTTTTATTTAAACTGTTCCAACCATCCTGGAATGTGAGCTTCGTGGGAGCAGGGAACCTTGTTTTTAGACTTCATGGTTGTTCCTGACAGATTGTTCCTGTCACGGTACCTGCCACCCAGCACTGCCCAAGAAACTAATAAACAAATGGCCTAGGTTGAACTTCCCACTCCCCCCCNCAACCCATTCAGCCTCTGCTGTTCCCTGTCCTGGCAGTGACTCTGCTCTTGCATAGGCACCAAGGCCACAAATTTCTGCTTACAAACTGATTCATATTCCCCTCCCTTCCTCCCTCCCTCCCCTTCTCTCTCCTCCTCCCTTTTTTTATGTCTTTCTCCCTCCTCCATCTGACACTTCTAGCTCCTGCAATTCCTGGAACCTATCTCTTTCCTTTTATCTCGCCTACTTTGCTGCTAGCTAGAAGCCACCTGTTCACGCAATCCAAATCCGCTCCTTTGTCCCTTTACCCTCCAGAGTGTCCAGAGGCGGAACACACCAACCTTTTGTATTCCATTTCCCAGACCTGAAGAAAAGCAAAGCGCCACCTTTCCTAGACCCAGCTGCTAGATGCCCTGTGTGCACCCACAGGGCGATGGGAGTGGGAGGCGAGTTGTGGGTAAACACAGGCAATCTGTGTTTGATAGGGGGCACTGCTGAGAAACAACTGCTAGGCTCGGTAGTCATGTAAAATACAAACACAGTGATTGCTCTATATTAAAGCCATCGCTGTCAGGCAGCGCGGGGGAATAGTAGTGCTCCAAGGCTGGGATTATAGTTCAGTGGTAGCGCTCTTGGTGTGGGTGTGGGTGGGTGCACACCAGCTGTGCTCTAATAATAGAGAAAGGAAAAAGGTGAGATTCTTCATGCTTCCTGTATCTGCCCAAACCCTTTGCTTCAGTTGCTTAGGAAGTGAGAGCTTGTCTTAGTTAGCTAAAGTTGATTTTTAAAGCTTTTAATAAAAAGCATTTATATGTATAAGTGTTATTGCCTGCATGTATGGATACTACATTGTAGGCCTGGTGACCAATGAGGCCAGAAGAAAGAGTCAGATCCCCTTGAGCTGGAGTTACAGATGGTTGCCAACCACCATGTTGGTGCTGGGAAGAGAATTGGTATTTTCTGAGGTGGTTGAGCGTTCTCTCCAGCCCCAGCTAACGGTGGTTTGTAGGGTAGTGGAGAGCCTAGGCAGACTACTGCCAGCCTATTAACCAGAAGGGAACTGTCCCTTTCTAGTCAGGACTCTGTTTTGTTTGTCTGTCTATGTCCTGAGACAGGGTCTCACTATGCAGCACTGGTCAACCTGGAACTTTCAAGGAAGACCAAACTAACCTTGAACTCAGCTCAGCTTCCCTGCCTCAGCCTCCCAGGAGCCACCACGCCCCATCCTAAATCAGAGGAGGTGCCACTCTTGGAGCCCTCCCCTTTCCTGGGCTGCTGTGTGAGGCTGGGTGTCAGGCTCTGACCCCCAGGAAGAGCCAGTCTCTTGGCTGCTCCTCAGGCCTGTCAGTGCAGTGCTTGGCTGGACATACAGCTGAGACTCCCTGTCTCTTTGTCAGCAGCAATGCAGCGCTCCTGTGGGAATTTTCCCGAGGTCTTTCCCGTATATCACCCCGCTGCAAGCCCGAGTCGTTGACAGCCCTGTTGTTTGGTCCCCTCTTTACCAACAAGCAGGACAGATCTGCTCAAGGTCAATAGCTAAGTTGGAGGCTGATGTAATGACTTGTCACGCCTCTGTGCTTTTGAATGTACGGCTTCTGATGCCAAGATGTCACCCTTCCCCCACTGCCCCGGTTCCTTCTGGGCCTAGACTACCTCCTCTTCCTCCCCCTGGCAGTGAGTCTATCAAGCCGACTCAGAGACTGGCCTCTTTGCAAAGCCTCTCTGTTAAAGCCTCTTGCTCCCCGTTCCCCGCCCACTGAGAGGATTTGACTGCAGTGCCTGTACCGCGGAGCTACTGCATGAGGTGGTGAACCGCACTGGCCTTTACTCCCTGGTGTATCTCTTGCGAAGAGTAGGGCGGCATTTTCAGAAGGAAGTCTGGAACTTTCTGTTGACATATGTAAATAAGTTATTTGGCTCAGCAGTCCCACATGGAGGGAGCTAGAGGTTTCATGTGTTTAGCATGGCTCTTGAGACTTTATCCTGTCTCAAGCAGTATTCTGGGCTCTGAGGGTCCCCAGAGACTGAAATGGACACAAATGCTTGATGAGACGGGCAAACCTTTGGGTCAGTTAGTAGTGTGCTTGAAAAAAGCCTCCTATCCAACACCGGATAAAATCTGGGCATGGGCTGGAGAGATGGCTCAGCAGTTAAGAGCACCAGCTGCCCTTCCAGAGGATCAGGGTTTGATTCCCCACACCCGCAGTTTGTTTACAACTAACCTGTTAACTCCACTTCCAGGGGATCCAGCGATCTCTTCTGGCCCCCAAGGGTGCCAGGCACACAGTGGTACACAGAAATACATTCAGAAAAACCACACATATACATATAAACAAACAAACTGGGCATTGTAGGTGGAGTTCTTCATCAGGACTGACAGCTCCCCAAATAACCACGCAAAGACTTAGTAATTATAAATGTTTGGCCGATAACTTAGACTTATTACTAACTAGCTCTTACACTTAACCCATGTTTCTTATCTATGCTCTACCACTTGGCAGTACTTTTTTTCGGTATGGCATGTTCATCTCCTGCTTCCTTTGCATCTGGCTGGCCACTCTGCCCTTCTTCTTCCCTGGGTTCTCTCTGTTTGGCTGTCCCACCTAAGCTCTTTCTGCCTAGCTATTGGCTAGTGAGCGCTTTATTAACAATGAGAGCAGTACATCTTCACAGTGTCCGAAAGGATCATTCCACAGCTGGCCATGGCGGTATGCATCTGTAACCCCAGAAGAGGCAGAGACAGAAGGATGAGATGTTCTCAGTTATCCTTTGCTACATAGTGAGTTCCAGGCCAGCCTGGGCTACATGAAACTTTGTTTCAAAAAGAAAAAAAAATACAATCAAGTTCAGTAATTACAACAAAAGGGTAAAATAAGACCAAATGGCTCATGATCCGGGAATGTGAAGCGGGTTGACCATTGAAACAGCAATAATACACTCAGCAGGGTAGGTGGGTGGGTAAGGAAACCATGTGCTCAGCAGGTCAGCAGAACAAAGGTGGGTGGGGAGGGGGAACGAGGATGTCAATAAACACAGAAAGGTGTTTGGCCTGTGTGCTCACTGCTCATGATAAAAGCACTCAGCAATCTTCTCTCTGATAAGTGGTGTCTAAACCAGGCATGCAGTACACACCTGTAATCTAGCCCTTGTGTGCCGTCATGGTGAGTCGGCTAGGGCTGTAGAAACCTATTATTGCCTCTGCCTATTTAAAGAGTAAAAAGCAGGAAAAGCAAGGTCTCACCACAGCCATTTTTTTTTTGTTTGTTTGATGTGCTTGGGTGTTTTGTCTGCATGTGTGACTGTGTGTTACCTGTCTGCTGGATCCCCCGGAACTGAAATGTACAAGGTTGTGAGATGCCGTATGGGTGCTGGAAAGTGAACGCCGGTCCTCTGCAAGAGCAGCCAGTGCTCTTAACTGATGAGCCATTTCTCCAGCTCCCGCAGCCAAGTTTTAGTAAAAGCAAAGCACATAAAAAGATAGCTTCCCAGGTGGGAAGGGGACCTAAAGTGGTTCTGGAGTTTGTCTCAGAGACAAACTTTGTGTCTTTGTGTTTGGGGATTGGCTCCCCTCCTTTTTTCCCCCCTCAGAACTGACTGGTTTGGGCTGTCACAGGGGGTTGGGTAATCTAGACAAAGAGAGAGAATAGATTGGTTCTCGACACAGGAAGCCAACCCACCTCACCCTCCTTATAGAAAGCTCCACTGAAAAGTTCTCCCTGGCAGGAAAAAAAAAATCTGCCAAATCAAAGTGTATTAATCCACCTGGAGTCTCTTTTCCCTTTCTGCCTGACTACCTGGGATTTTGTGGACTCCTAGTCCTTTACTGGGGAGGTAGAGGCAAGAGGATCAGGAATTTAAAGCGAGCCTGAGCTCTGTGAGACTCTTATCTCAAAACAAAAACAATTCTACAGCTGACATCATACTTAATGGTAAACAGCACCTGCCTAATCCCCAAGATTAGCGTCAAAGATGTTAGCTCTAACCTCTTCTTCATCACTGGGTTAGTGGTTCCAGACAGTGCAGTAATAAGGCAAGAAAAGGCAAGAAAAGAAAAGAAAGGAGAAGAAAGGAGAAGAAAAGCGCAAAGACTGTGTGCTGGGTTGTCGTCAGCAGCTCCATCTTGGTTTACCCCCCTTCTCTTTCATTCTCAGGACTTGTCTTCACTCTGCATTCGGACTGTCTTACTCTAAAGAGTAAGAGACTGAGTTCAGCCCCAATGGGATGACTCTGTTAACTCCACCACCACCCAGATTTGGGGAAGAGGTGGCTAGAGAAGACGGCCATGAAATGCAGTTTTCTGGATGGGATGTGGCTATTGCAATCACGAACCCACAAGATCTGCACAAGAGCAAGCCAGCCAAAATCCTGGCACAGATAGGGTGATGTGGGATTCCCCTCTGTATGCTGTGACTATGTACTATTACCATTGGCTAATAAAGAAGTTTCTTTGGCCTGTGGAAAGGCAGAATAGAGCAAGGTGGGAAATTTAAGCAGAGATAAGAGGAAGAAAGAAGGCAGAGTCAGGCAGATGCCATGTAGCCACTCAAGAAGCAAGAGGTAACAAACCACGAGCCTTGTGGTAGAATATAAAATAATAGAAATGGGTTAAGATGTAAGAGTTAGTAAGAAGCCTGAGTTAAAAGGTCAAAAAGTAGGTAATTAATATTAAACCTCAGAGCCGGGCAGTGGTGGCGCACGCCTTTAATCCCAGCACTCAGGAGGCAGAGGCAGGCGGATCTTTAAGCCTCAGAGTGGTTATTTCATAACCAGCTGTGGGAACTAATGAGCAGGACCTGGTGGGTGGAGAGAAACCTGTCTGGGGGTGGATAATACTCCGGTCTGTGGTTACACAGAGTAGAGGATCTCCAGGCCCCACTTTTTCCCGAGGAGTCATTGGCAGTGGATAATTGCTGGGGGAGGAAGAATCATTCATTTCCAAGGATGTGGCCACTGATGGGCATTCCATGCTCCAGTGGATGGCCTCACACCTAAGCACATATGGGCAGCACTAACTGCACTTTGTGGGTGAGAAAGAAAAAGAGAGGTGGAAAAGGCTAAAGAAACATGGGGATGGGGAAATGGGAGTAGATAGGGTTGTATTTCATTATATAGACATATGCACACACATATAAATATACACACACACATGTATATATAAGCATTTGTGGCAATTGCCAGGAGAGTATCACCCCTGGTAGGTGTCAAAAGACCAGGCTGCCTGATTAAAGTTCTCGGGGAATGCTTGCTTCTGCCGGCAGCTCCTGACCTGGTCCTCATGTAAGCATCTCCTCTTTTCCCAAAGGTTGGAAGGAGGTCTGGGCCATTAGTCCAGGTAAGTAGCATACTCAGGGAGGCCTGCTGTCTCCTCCTCAACATCTGTCTCTTGGACATTGGCTTTCTGTGTAAGAGGCCTGAGTTTGTTAACATTTGGAAGGGAGAAGTCAAAGCCTCTTTAGTCACCGATGATGTAATTGTTATGAAATCCCAAGTAATTTCTGCAGCATCTCAGAACTAATTGGTGAATTCAGCAAGGTCACAGGAAGGAAAGTGTATTCAAAAGAAGCGTCTTTTTTATTTTATTTATTTACTTATTTGCAAATAATTGGCTTTTGAAGCTTTAAGAAACCCTGTTTGGGGCCAATAAGATGACTCAGCAGGGAAAGGTACTTGCCATCATGTCTGATGACCTGGCTTCAGTACCCAGAGCCCACACAATGGGAAGAGAGCCAGCTCTGCAAGCGGTTCTTGCACTTCCAAACATGTGCCATGCCACACGTATGATCACATGCATACAAGAAAACGTAATTTAATAGAATCTTATTTATAATAGCATTGAGAGAGAGAGAGAGAGAAAAAGAGAGATGCGGAAGAGAGGAAGAAACAGGCATTAAAGAGTCCACGGTTCTGTTTATAGAACATTCTAGAGGGGGCAGAACTGACCACAGGTACTGAACAGATGAGTGGCTGCCTGGGGTGGAGGATAAGAAGGTGTGACTACACGTCTTAGTCAGGTTACTATTATTGTGACGAAACACCAGGACCAAAAACATCCTGGGGAGAAAGGGTTTGTTTCATTCACAGTTCCACCAAACAGTTCATGGGGGAAAGCAGTGAGGGCAGGAACTCAAGCAGAGCAGGAACCTGGAGGCAGGAGCTGATGCAGAAGCCAGGGAGGGATGCTGCTAACTGGCTTGCTTATCATGGCTTTCTCTTCTTATAGAACCCAGGACCACCAGCCTAGGGATGGCCTCGCTCATGATGAGCTAGGTCCTCCCACATCTATCACTAATAGAATGCCCTATAGGTTAGCTTACAGCCTGATCTTATGGGGGTATTTTCTCAACCGAGCCTCTCAGATGACTTCAACTTGTGTCAAGTTGACATAAAACTATCCAGCATATTGCAGCATAAGCTGGAGGGAACGTCTTAGGGTCAAGAAAATGTTCTATGATGTATACGAATAGGAACCGAATGAGAATAAAATTAATTGAAAGTTCCACTCTGAGGCTGGGCATGGTGGCACACGCCTTTGGTCCAGTACTAGGGAGATGGAAACAGGTTGATCAGAAGTTCAGAGTCATTGCCGGCTGCACCTTGAGTTCCTGGCCAACTTAGGATTCATGAGACTGTCCAAAGTGAAAGTAAAGTTTAAATTTGTCATGGATGGTGGATGACACCTGTCAACTTTTCAGCAAACCTGTGCAGATCTTTGCTGGACCTGGCATCTAAGGATCTGAAAGAACGGGGAAGACTGGTGTGATGCTGTAGAGAACCTTCTTCAGTTCCATTGTACTTTTATACATAAATGTAACAAAGAAAGCAATGATCCAAGGAAGGGTGTTTGAAGTCAGAAAAACATGTCAATAAACATCAGTGAGCACATACTAAATATCAACAGAACAGCCCTTTCTCAGGGCAGACCAATTTAAATATAATTGCCTGGCAGGCACTATAGATTGTATCTAGGAAAGCAGAACAAGACAGAAGGCCGTGCCCAGATTCAGGCTGGGTTCTATGACTATGTCCTAACATCCAACAAGAATGAATATGACTCATAAATTGAATGCAAATGTTTGTCAAGGGAGGCATGTGATCACATCCAAGAAAATCCAGGGAATAAAATGTACCTGAGGACAAAGGCCTGCCTTCTTTCCTGGAGCCTCTCTCACAGTTCCCCAAGGCATTGTGCACTGTGCAACATCCTTTTGACTGTGTTCTAACAGGGTTTATAATCCCAGTACTCAGGAAGCAGAGTCAGGAGGATTGGGAGTTCAAGATCATGATCGACTACATATCAAGTTTGAGGTCATTCTGGGCCACATGAGACCTGTCCCACCACCACCAAAGTCCCCTTTGCAATAAATACATTTTATTGTATGTACGTTGTAGCCCAGTGAAGTTGATTAGATAGAAAGAAGCAAAGCCAACTACATGCACCACTAGCTCAGGGGATGGGGCATAGCTCAGCGGTAGAGTACACACTTCCGCATTCCCAAGGCCATGGATTCGACTACATAAAAAGATAGCATGAACAAAGGTACTGCATGTCAAGTACAGAGGTGAAGAGGTGCACGTGACCCGTTGATCCATTTGATGTCGCCAGCTTGGCAGGGGGAAGAAGAAAAGCATCCTTCCCCACTCAGGTTTCCAAGGGCCAGTGGCTTCCAGTGACCTGATGCGGGTTCTGTCTTGTTTCTTCCCCTCGCTCTCGCCTCTCAAGCCTCTAATTCTCTAATTCTTGTTTTGCTGCAGAAACTGCTGGCACCAGCAATAGTTTGCCACCACCGTGGCTTTGGGGTTTCATCTCCTTGTGGGGAGTTGTGAAGAGCATGTCTGCTTTATGAGCACTGCAGATGGTTTTATTTGGTTTGTTTGTTTTCCTCTTTGTTCTTTTACTCTTTCGCATGAATTCTAATTGGTTTTAATAATAAAATCCTGGAGTCAGACATAGAGGCTAATGGTGAAAGATCAGAGGAACAGAGCAGCCGGCCACTAGTTCTCTATCACTACCTCTACCAAATCCTCGGCCGAAGGGGGTGTCCTGTCTCTACAAGTCCTCAGACTGAATACCGAGTTCCTACTTCTTGCTTTATATTCCTTTCTCTGCCCAGCCTTATCACTCCTGTCTCCACCCTCCCTAGTGCTTGGATTAAAGAGATCTGAGCTCTGTTTCTCTTTTAGACTGGTTCTTTCTCGGATAGCTCAGGGTGACCTTGAACTCACAGAGGTCTTTCAGCCTCTGTCTCCTGAATGCTGGGATTAAAGGCAGGCACCACCATTGCCTGACCTGTATGGCTAACTAATAGCTTAGCTCTGCACTCTGATCTTCAGGCAAACATTATTTGTTAAAGCACAAATAAAATATCGCCACAGGGGGCCCTCCACCCAATTCCCAAATAAATACACGTGGAGGCTTATTTCTTACTTATAAGTGCCAAGCCTTAGCTTGGCTTATTTCTAGCCAGCTTTTCTTTCTTTCCTGTTTTTCTTTTTCTGCCTTCCTTCCTTCCTTCCTTCCTTCCTTCCTTCCTTCCTTCCTTCCTNTCTCTGTGTAACAGCCTTAGCTGTCCTGGAACTAGCTCTTGTAGACCAGGCTGGACTCAAATTCACAGATATTCACCTGCCTTTGCCCCTCAAGTGCTGGGATTAAAGGCATGCACCACCACCACCACCATCCAGCTTGCCTGGCTTGCCAGTTTTTCTTAAATTATCCTGTTTATCTTTTGCATCTGGAATTTTTCCTTTTCTCATTTCTGTAACCTTCCTTTCACTCTTACTCCGTGGCTGGATGAGTGGCTGGCTGACCCCTTCTTTTCTTGATTCTTGATCTCTTTTGCTTTTTCTCCTTCTATTTATTCTCTGACTGACAGCCCCACCTATCCTTGCTCCTGGCTCGCTATTGGCCGTCCAGCTCTTTATTAGACCACTCGGGTATTTTAGGCAGGCAAAGTAACACAGCTTCACAGAGTCAAACAAATGCAAGATAAAGGAATGCAACACATCTTTGCATCATTAAAACAAATGTTCTGTTGCATAAACAAATGTAACACACCTTAAAATAATATTCCACAACAGAGCCCAGAGACTGGGGTAGGGTTCATTTCTTTCTCTGGAAGTTTCTGGTAGCTTCATGTATAATCAAATGATAGGAAGCCAGTGAGACTTGTTTCTATGCAGGGGCAGCAAAGGTAGAAGCAGCCGTGTGGGGCAAAGGACAAACACCAGGCTACTACTGCACTTTCCTTTCTCTTTCTTTGTAATAGATCCAGCCTGAGCCAGGTTTCCAGCGATGGTCCTAGTGAGGGTTTACAAGCCAAGCTTCCTTGATAATGAAAAGCCAACATTGTCTGTGCGTGGCAAGGAAAAGCCAGGGCAGCCTGTGAGTCTCTGCCAGGTGGGAACCTGCTTTCCCTGACTCTCTGAGAGTTCCTTGTCCCTGCTCACAGTGTTCCTGATCTTTGCTTAGAAGGAAATCACCTTTGGAATAATGTCAAATTTAAGAAGCCTACATTTATGCAATTTGTTGTTTGCAATTATGTTGGGTGATGTTGAAAACTTGGTGGTCGCTCTAATGGCTAGGTGGCACCTCAGGGTCAGTAGACTGGCCAGTGGGTAGGGGCTGTCGGGAAAATCTCTCCCTTCCTCCCTCCTGCTGCTATCTTGGTCTCAGCTTCTGAGAGGCAGCAGAACCCAAAGCTCTGCCATTAAAGTGTCAACTGTGTCTTGATTTCCTCACTGTGTGGCAAGGCTAATTTAGCTGATAGCTCAGAAGGAGGAACAATAACAACTGTGTTAGGGACTGGAGCGATTGCGGCTCAGCTGTGAGCTGGCACGTGGGTGCTGAGGACAGAACCTGGGTCCTCTGCGGGAGCAGCCAGTGCTCTTATCCACTGAGTCATCTCTCCAGCTCACAATGGCTCAGTCATTAAGAGCAATTGCTGCTCTTGCTTTTGGGGCCTAGTTAGGTCCTAGCACCTACATCAGGTGGCTCACAGCTGTCAGCTCCAGGGAATCTGATGCCATCTTCTGGCCTTAATAGGTACATGCAAGCACGTATACACACACACATACACACACACGCATGCATGCATGCACACAGGGACACGCACGCAAATCTTTTTTAAAAAAAGTAAGAACTGACATGTTGAACACTGGGCTGGGCTGTAAAGAAAGACGTTAAGGATGTCATCATCCTAAAAGAAGAGAGAACTGTCATTTATTGAGCTCTTATTGTATGGCAGCCATGAGCCAGAAGGTGTAATAAACACAATCCCTCATCCAAAAGCCTTGGTCAGGGTATAGCTCACGGGGAGAACATCTGAGAGGAGAGGCCTGGGTGTGTTTCACTGGACTGTGTCAAAACAATTTTAGAGGAATTGGATTGGGCTGTGTCTGACTCTGGCAGTATTCCATTTTCAGGTGTAAAGTGTTTTGAACAGTCACACACAGGGACTCTATAAGCACCCGTTAAACAGCTTTGTGGCCAGTGAAGGCCTGAATGTGCTGCCAGGTGAGGTCCTGCCAGGACAGCTTCTCATGCCAGCAGGGTTAGCCTCTAGCATTTGTGATTTGGAGGTTTTACAACTGTGGAATGGAGATTTAGGAACTGTTTTGCTTCATCTGATGACCATCAGGGGTGGATGGTCTCCATGGCAGCCAGACACAGACCATGCTGTGCGTGAGTTCCACAACCACTGCCAAGCTCATCAGTCAGAGTCTCTGCCCCTGTGCACCACCCCTCCCCCAAACGCTCATCTCCCTGGCATCTCACACATGCTAGGGGAGCACTCTGTCACTGGGCTGTATGTATCCTTAGTCCTGTCCCTTGAGCCTGGACTGCATGGCACCCTTCACGTACCTTTTCTTTCTTTAAAACAAAACAAAATTCTTTTTTTAATAATTTGTTTTTATTTTATGTGCTTGGTGTTTTGTCTGCATGTGCGTCTGTGTGAGGGTGTCACATCTGGGAGTTTCATACAGTTGTGAGCGGGCATGTGGGTGCTAGTGATTGAAGCCATGCCCTCTGGAAGAGCAATCGGTGATCCTAACCACTGAGCCATCTCTCTAGTCCCTTCACGTGTCTTTTCTATGTGGGCCTCCCAACCACCAGTGACTTCTTATCCTCATTCATCCCAGCTGATGAGAGGTTAAGTAAGTGCTGGGGATGGCTTACTAAAGTGCTTGTGAACAACATGGCGACTTGAGTCTGGATCCCCAGTATCCATGGGAAGCCAGGCTGATGGCCTGCATAAGTAACCCAGTGCCAAGTGCCAAGGAAGTGGAGACAGGGCAATCCTTGAGCTCCTTAGGCATTTAGCTGAATCAATGAGCTCCAGGTTCAGTAAGAGCCCCTGTTAAAACAAACAAACAAGCAAAAAACAGGTGAGATGTCACACTCTGGCTTATGCACACATGTGCACATGCTGCACCCCCACACACACAAAGATACCCTCACAAATATATGCATACATGAGAGAGATGAGGGCAGAGGAAAAGGAAGTAAGAGAGAGGGAGAGAGGGAGATTTTAAATAACTTGTGTCCTGTCCAGAGTCAGAAATGAACCCAACTGCTTCTGCCTGCAGAGAGCGGTTATGTACTGCTGAGCTGGTGTGGAGAGTGAGCAGCTCCCAGGAGAGTCAGGCCAGATGAACTCACATCCTAGGATGCTGAGTCCGCTGCTGAGGCTTGCTGAGTGGTGGTTTCTCCAGCTATAATGATATGGACCATAACAGCACCTACCTTCCAGGGCATGGTAAGGATGACATAGGATAGTTGGGATTGCCTAGAGAAAGCACCCAATTAATATGAGCCACATTATTCTCCTAGTTTTGGCTCCCCAGTTCTCAGCATGGGTTTATGCCACACTGATTGACAGGCCCTTGAGGACCCTCAGCCCAAAAGAAATAGTGCTGGGTTCTTGTCCACTGAGTATGATGCTGACCTGAGAAGAAGACATATTACTCCTCAGCCTGGTACCAAGCACTGACTGCTTTGGATTCTGGGGGATGCTGGGCCAAGGGCATTAATATGGCCATCTCATGGTGGAGATGCAATAATCCTGGAATCTATAGCAGCATCCACCCTGGAGGAGCAGGGGACACAGAAGGGATCTCATTCATTCACTCATTTGTTCATGTCTGCGTGCAATGGATGGTGACTTGACCTTTTCTCTGCCACAAATCTGACCATGGCACCAGCCTCCAGAGTGCAAGCTTCATGGGGCCCTCAGAAAATGCAAAATCTCTAAAAAGCATGGGTGGAGCAAATCACCGCATTCCTCTGGGAGGCACTAGGGGGACTCCTCTGAAGAAGGGGTCCCTGAAGATCGATCAGCAAGGGTTGGGAGATCTTTGGTTGGAGAGTGTCGGGGAACAAGACCTGAAGCCTGGAGAGGGAGGCTGGCAAGTCATGAGTCCTCTGAGGCTGGAGAATGGCAGGAAGGGACAGGAAGAGAGAGAGCCTGAGATTACCATCTACCCCAAGAGCAAATGAAACTGCTGAACAGCTCTGAAAGTGTCCTCTTGGTGGTCCAAGGAAAGGAATCTGTTGGCATTCGACTGGGACCTGGAGGTTGGGCAGAGAGGGTAGGACAGTGCAGACAAGGAGGGCAAACTTGAGACCAGGGCAAGCTGAGATGGTGGGAAGAGGTTGGCTGAGAACCGATTTCGGAGGGAAAATGCCAAGTGACAGATGCGGATGGGGCAGTCATGGCCTCTGTAGCAGACAGACGACCCATGGGAACCAGTGAGGAGCCTGCTCACGGAGTCCACACAAGATGGAAAGGCACAGAGTGCCTTTAGTCAGGAGGGTGGCTGATGTAGGAGGGTCATCTGTCTATGTGTTACTTTCATTGGTTAATNAGGTGGGTGGAGTAGACAGAACAGAATGCTGGGAGAAAGAAAGCTGAGTCAGGTGACGACCCCTCTGGCCTTGGCTTTCCATGTGAAAATTGTTGGGAGCCATGAGAGGGAACTAACAAATGGTTTGGGAACTCATGGAACATGGCTGGATGGTCAGCAGAGGGAGAGACCAAGGACTATGTGTCCCGAAGACCTCATGTTGTTATTGAGCATAGCTCTGCCTATTGCTCTCAAGGTCACCGTACCCCTCAGGATCTATGAAAACTCCCAGGAGGGTTCTAGTTCTTCTCTGGGCAGTGTTACTGGTACTTAAAATAACAGTGATTGACTTTTTTCCAAGCATTGCTGCTGGAGCCTATTAATGATTCAACCACTACATTTAGACATGTAGATTGTTAGTAAGGTCAGGTTAAGATGGTGTCTGTTAATGGCGATGAGGTAGAAAATCTTGGGGAACAATTTAAAAGTTTAGAAAGGCACAGAGTCGAGTGAGGGACTCGTTGAGGTCAGGGAACAAAAACAATGGCAGCCTGGCTATTTCTTGCTAGGATAGGTCGGTAGTCAAAGGTGATGATGATCAATTCCTTGTACCCATTTCTGCCCTTAGCTTACTAATATGATTTAATAATAATAATAAAAACCTGTTGGTGAGTGGGTATGCACCCTGAGGATTTAAGTAGAGATGACTAATTGTTTCTCATATATTAAAGTTCAGATTTGCAATTATTTTAAGATTTTTATAAGATTATCTTTTGAGATAAATAATAAAGTGGTTGATCCTTTCTTTATAACTGCAAAATGCAACCTGCCAGTCAAAGAACTAGCTGAGAAAAACACTTTGGTCGCTTACACTTTGTTAATTTTATCAAGTTGCTTGGACCTGAATGTATGTGGACTCTTGGGGGTGATTTGTTTTTCACCTGTAATATGTAAAAGGCTCAATCATGTAAGGGATATGGAAAACATGCTGGTTTTTACTTGTATTCATTGTAATCATTCACTTAAAAAATAGACTAGAACTGTTGTAAGAGTCCACTTCTTTGTTCCCGGATGCTCAGCCCTGAAATAATCACATTGAAACCATATTATTTGCAATACTGTTTAGCCAATAGCTTAAGTGTATTTCTGGCTAACTCATATCTTAAATTAAGTCATCTCCACTAACCTGTCCATAGCCAGGAGGCTGTGGTTTACCATGTAAAGTTCCAGTGCCTGTATCCAGTGGGGCTACATGACTTCTCCTGACTCCGCCTTCTTTCTCCCAGCATTCAGTTTAGTTTCCCCTGCCTAGCTAAGTTCTGCCTTGCTATAGGCCAAAGCAGTTTCTTGCCCAAATGGCTAACCAATGCCTTAAGGAGTCTCTTCAATGCCCATCGTCCTCTTCAAGTAGCTTGGTGCTGCCAGGAGCAGATGTGTCTCATTGTTATGAAAAGTTTTAAGCTCTTAAAACATTTTAAATGCCATATTCTGTATATCTTTGAAAGGTTTGAAGATTATCTATCTAACTGAAATATATCTCTGTTTATCTAGAATAGCTAACTAACATGACTACAAATTTGACTATTATAGATTATTGTCTATTAACCTATATTTTTAAATTATACATTGCATTTTTAAATGAGCTGGACAAACACAATGCCTTAAACAAGTTCAGAAATGCATATACACAGTATAACAAAATTGACCTTAAATTTGTACCAATAAACCAAGATCCATACCAATGCAAATCTCTATAGCATGGAACCACATTCTAATTTATATTGCTTGAAAGATTTTGCTGGGGTATATAAGCTATAAGGAAGAAAGTAAAGACAAACAGAAGAAAACCACCAGGGAAGATGGAGAAGACATCAGGAAGTGGAGAGAGGGAAGTCATCAGGAAACAGAAGGGGAACATCAGGGTAGAACAGAGCAAAGCAAGGAACAGAATGAGTAATAAAATGGGAGAGAAGCTTTTATCCCTCAGAACAGAAGTCTGTGTTTTTTTTCACTGACTCAACATCTCACTCACAATCTCTCTGGTCTGTGAAAGGCTGGACCTTCTGGAGAACTTGACGGTTGAGCCTAGGTTGTCGAGAGCCGTGGCTTGCTTTCACTTTCAACACTAAACTTCCTGGTGATCCTGCTGGGCGCTCCAACCAAGCCTGAACTGGTTACTGTTTCAATGTGTAGCTGACCTAGGGTCTCAGCCAAGTGCTTGTCCTAGGTCCACTGAGGATGTCTGGCTTTCCGAGCCACTGGTGCTGAAATCCAGAGACCTCTCCCTCTGCTGGGTACCTGCCTAGAGGCAGCCCAGAAGGAAGAGCAGTAGAGGCTGATGTGGCTGGGTAGAGAGGGCTCTGTCTGCTCGGTGGCTTCGCCTCAATTGCACCTGACAGCATTTTAAGAGACTCACGTTCCCTTTGGAGGATCAGGAATTGAAGAGTCCCTACACCTCCAGGCACACAAAGCAGAAAGGCCTAGGTCCCCGTGGGTGACCCTGGCAGCGCCTCATGTAGAAGTCCCTGTCAGGCGTACTAAGTTGCTTTTCCATGAGCTATTTTTGTTTGTTTGTTTTGAGAAAGGCTCTTGTGTAGCTCAGGGAGGCCTCAAAAACAATATCTACGATGGCTTGCAACTTCTGCCTCCGTCTCCCTGGTGCAGGGATCACAGGTTTGCACCATCACACCCAGTGTATGCAGTGCTGGGGATGGAACCCAGGGCTTCCTGCATGCTGGGCAACCTCTGAGCTACAGCCCTAGCCCTCCATAGGTAATTCTTTCTGGGTCCAGTGACCCTGAGAGAAGGGCTCAAGACACTCTGCCCAGGGCTGGTAAGCCCCAAGGGTTTGAAGAAGTCATTAGCTCACAGAAATGACCCCACAGTTGTATCCTTCCAAAGGAGCTGGCTTCAGCTGCAGACTTGGCATGACTACAGCATGAGCAGGGCTTCCGTGTGAAAGAGGCTTCCACCCCGGGCCCAGGCAAGGGGAGCGGATAGGCCTGTCAGACCCAGCACGCGGCCACATGTAGAGAGTATCTGCTTCATGCTCTTCTTAGGACTCACGCTTTATGCTACCATAAAGCGGAGGCTACAGTATCGCTATCTGCCTTTACAACGGAAGAGACTGAGGTATCGGGGACCTGCTTCCTGTGGTTACCCCTTCCTTACGGCTTTCATGGTTCTGCCCTCAGGGCCCTTCCCCTGGCCTGTGGGTCCCACCAGGACAGGGCACTGTGTCTCTAGCACTAGTACTTAAGGACACTGGAGAAGTGAGGTTTCATTTTACTCAATAAAGAAGGCCATGGGGCAGGGGCGGAGCTCTGTGGTGGAGCATGCACTGAGCATGTGCAAGGCCCTGAGCAGGTTTTATCTCCAGCACTGCAAAAGTGTGGGGAGTGAGAGAGGGGAATAGGACTGGAGAGACGACGGCAGGTAAGAATGCTTGCTGTGCAAGTGTGAGGACTTGAGCTCAGATCCCAGCACCTATGTAAAGCTATGGGAGGTTGAGGCAGGAGGATTGCTGGGGCTTGCTGGCTACCAGCCTAGCTCCAGGTTCACTGAGAGACCCTGACTCAAGGGAATAAGGTAGAGAGTGAGGAAGCAGACACCTAAAGTCTCCCTCTGGCTTCCTCACATGTACTGGATCAGGCTTCCGCACTTGCATGCGTGCATACACCACATCCACACATCCACACACATGTATTACCACTTACATACACATATGCACAAATACACACAGCTTCTCTCTACCTGAATTCTTCCTCGATGTTAGGCCCAGAACTCTGGTGTGAGGAAGAAACACTCCTTGTCTTTCATGGAGCTCAGTTCTAGTGGAGATCAACCACCAGCAAAGGGATAAAAGGCTGTTAAATTCCTCCGGCATTCAGTGCAGGAAGGCCGTCAGCAGTAATTGTGCGCATCTAGTTTCCTTTGGGGAGGGTCATAGCTATCTTGAGGCGGAGACATGGAGGACGCGTAGAAACTAGGTTGTAAGAAGCTAGGGAGACTGAGCAGTCTGGACAGAAAGTGCCAAGGCCCTAAGGACCTCTGACTGTGTAAGGGGCAGAAGGAAGCAGACCAGTGTAACTGAACCCTGGTGAGGCAGGGATGGAGAGAGTTGAGGAGGAGAAGCCATGTCAATGGCAGTCTGTAGGAGGGGTGGCTTCTGTCCTCCAGGCCGGGGATGTTCCAGCAGCCCAGTAGTGACTACGCCCTAGTTCATATGCTACGATCTCTCTTCTCTAAGACTGTTTGAGACACGACTGAGCCACACATCAAGGAGGAGGCAGGCTCAAACAATAAACGCCATCAACAAGATGTAGCATGCCTTTGATCCCAGCATTCCATTTGAAAGGCAGAGGCAGGCAGGCCAACGTGAGTTCGAGGCTGGCCTGGTGTGTGTAGTGGGTTCTGAATGGGGGAAAAAAAGAAAAGAAACAAAAAAAGGAACATGACTCCTCCCAGGCACAGTAGAGGAGAAAATTTATTGTAGATGAAAGGAGAGTGTAGCCAGAGACAGGGACATCTGGGAGAGTCCAGAGTGGACATGACCCTGTGCCATGTGAGGAGAGGAGGGGAGGGGGGAGGGGAGGCCAAAAGATAAAGACGGACCAGGCAACCGAAATGGCTGAATTACATAGGGGAGGGCAGCTGGGGGGAAGGGCAGCCTACACCCTGGTCTGGAGAAGTTTAGGTAGGAGTTGGGGTACGCCAGTCAGGAGAGCTCTGTAACAGATAGGAGCTGAGGGATGCAGGGAGAACCTGGCAGCCAGCATCCATGCTGATATGTCCCTGTTCAAGACCTAACAGGTTCCAGGCCAGTAGGGGCTACAAAGTGACACAATTTCTCCAAAAAAAAAAAAGAAAGAAAAAGAAAAGAACAAGAAAAAGTGCAGGAGAGAAGGTTATGGTTATGGGGTGCTGGGTGCAGGGGAGAAGGTTATGGGTGCTGGGTGACCTACAGGCTCTTGACTCTTGTTCCTTGTTACACTGAATTTCATGGTCAGTTTGATTGGTTGGAGGATTCCTTGACAATCAGTTACACAGGGAAGATTTTCTGGAAATGATCAATATTTGAATTGGCATCCTGAATCAAAAGTTAGACTCTTGGGGCTGGAGAGATGGCTCAGTACTTAAGAGCACTTGCTGTTCTTTCAGAGGACCTGGGTTCGATTCCCAGCACCCACATAGTAGCTCACACCTGTCTGTAACTGCAGTTCCAGGGGATCTGAAGCTCTCTTCTGGCTTCTGAGGGTGCCAGGAATGCACATGATGTACGTACGTAGATTCAGGGCGAACATCCATGCACATTAAAAAAAATGTGGGCCCTCACTGATGCAGGCACTGTCTGATCCATTGGTGGCTTCCATAGAATGCAGAGACGAAAAGGAGAATATCCCTCCCTGCTCCTTCACCTGGACAGCCATATTTACCTCCCTGCTCCTGCACCTGGACAGCCATATTTACCTCCCTGCTCCTGCACCTGGACAGCCATATTTACCTCCGCGTTCCTGCACCTGGACAGCCATATTTACCTGCCTTTGGGCACTGGAGTTCCTGCTTTTGAGTCTTTGAGTCTGAGCAGAGACCCATAACACTGACTCTAGGTGCCCAAGCCCTTGGGTTTGGACTGAAACTATAGCTTTGGTTTTTCTGGGTGTTCAGCCCACAGATAATGACACTTCTCAACCTCTATAGTCGCACAAATAAACACATCTCTTGTCTCCCTGCCCCCCTTTCTGTTCCTCTTCTTTCCCCTCTTGTCTTTTTGGGTTTTTTGAGATAAGGTCTCTGTGCCGGTTGGTTGGTTGTCAACTTGATGCAAGCTAGAGTCATTTGGGAAGAGGAACCTCACTTGAGAAAATGCCTCCATCAGATTAGCCTGCAGGCGAGTCTGTGGGGACATTTTCTTGATTCATGATTGATGTAGGAGGGCCCAGTCCCCTGTGGGTGAATGGTCCTGGACTGTGTAAGAAAGCAGGGTTAGCCAACCATGAGGGGCAAGTCAGTGGGCACAGTTCCTGCCTTGGCTTCCCTCAGTGGCCTGTGACAGCGATGTGTAAACCCAATAAACCATTTCCTCCCCAAATTGTTTTTGGTCATGGTCTTTGTCACAGCTATAGAAACCCAAGACACCCCCAGTGTAGACTAGGCTGGCTTCTATCAATCCTTTCTTCCCTCCTTCATCACGTTCTGGGATTATGGGCTTTGAATCTTTTCCTGTGTCCCTCTTCTCTGAGGAACCTTGACTGATACAGTCCCAGAGTCCCTGAGTCTGAAAACATGATTTGTCCACACACATGTATCAGACAATCAATCAATAGATCAGCAAATGCACCTTCCATTCTCTCCTGGAACTCGCTCTGTAGAGCAGGCTGGCCTCGAACTCGGAGATCTGCCTGCCTCTGCCTCCAGAGTGCTGGGATTAAAGGTGTGCACCACCACCTTCATTCCTTAGCATGCTCTTTGCGCTCCTTCCTTCCCTCTTCCTACTTGTTCCCTGGGAGACCAGCTTGTCCTGGCTGAGTCCCAAGTGGTTCCTGGGAACTTGTTGTCCCAGGAAATCTTTCTCCGGCTGTCTTTTCTCTAGGGCTTTCCCTCTGGGGATGGGGGGCGCGCAGATATCCGCTAATCTTCCAGGAGAAGCTGAGACTTGCCAGTTTTACTCAGGCAACCTCAGGCCAAGCCAATCTTTGAACAGAGAAGCCAAACTTGCACTTCTATCCTGGTTGTTAAAGACAAGCGCGGACTTGGCGCCTGCCTGTGCTTCCACGGACACCCTACACTCACCAGTCACACTCCCCCGCCTAGCCCTTCGGAAGTGTTTTGTCCCTGAGTGAAAGATTTGAACACAAACCCTAAGTTCTGACTACAGGGTATCTGGGAAAGTGATTGACTGTGTTTTGATACTGACTTGCTATTCAGATATCAAGTCCCAGGAGGGGTGGAGGTGGGACACTTCACCTTAGGTTTTATGTTTTTATGATTTAGCTTTAATATCAGCAATTATCTCCAAGGCTCAAAACAATGGAAGACTGGCTAGCCAAGCCCCATAAGTTAAGTCTGTGTCTGACACTTGAGCAATGCTGGGCACCCTGTTTTTATCTTATAATTATCTCTTTTAGAAGTGGTCTTGTAAATTACAGCCCAAGGGCCTGCTTCCCACTGGAAGCTGTGAGAATGCTCTTTATGGTTTTCGAAGCCCGGGAGGGCTCTAAGGAGCTTTGCACTGGACAACGCTGTTAGTGATGCTGGATGTTCAGAAACTGCCTCCGGTACAGCTCCAGAGTTGGCTCAGCTGAGGAACACAGCTGTCAACGGTGTAAACGTCACTACCTCCCCCACACACCTGGAAATGGCAGGTTACATAATGCATCCATCTGGAGGGCTGCTGACAGGGTCCCACAGAACCCCAGCGGCTGACACTCAGGCCTCAGAGTGCTGGAGGCTGGATGTCTGAGATCAAAGGGCGGGCAGGACTGGAGTCTGTTGATGGGTGTCTTCCTGGCTGGCAGACGGCGCCTTCTCGCAATGTCCTTATGTGACCTTCCTTCTGTCGGTGTGCACTTCCTCTGCTCTATGGCCTCATTTAACTTCAACGACTTCCTTAAACATAGTCTCCAAATTCATCACTTCACCAGGGGGGGAAACAATCTGAGAAACACAATGCTGGCATTGTGCAAGCCTCATGGAGTGGGCCATGCCTAGATAGCTAGACCGTTTCCTCCACGTAGCCCGAGGATACTGCTGTAACATGGCGTGTAACATAATCAACCTTTTGTGAGGTTTTGAGACAGGGTCTCATGTAACCCAGGTTGCCCTCTAACTTACTGTATAGCAGAGCGATGTAGGAGTGTCTTCTATCTGTTGCTTTCATTGGTTAATTAATAAAGAAAACTGCTTGGCCTGGTAGGTCAGAACATAGGTAGGTGGGGAAGACTGAACAGAAGGCTGGGAGGAAGAAAGCAGAGTCAGGCAGAAACCGTGAAACTCTGGCCCAAGATGGACGTGGGTTAGAATCTTCCTGGTAAGCCATGACCCCGTGGTGATACACA
>LOEQ01006449.1:61200-73996 GCA_001685075.1 Bramus lutescens | reverse complement strand
TCCCTTTTGCTGAGCATCCCGGGAGTTGTAGTTCAGGAGCGGCTCTTGCATCCCTCGGTTCACTTTGTCCCGCACCTCCAGGATTCTGCCGTTCTGGAAAACAGTTACCTGCATCCAGACATTTACCTGCCTGGAGCTTCAATAGCTGGCCTCTCTAAGATGAATGTGTCTCTCTTCACTCCTCATCTCCCGCATCCTCCCTGTCTCAAGCAGCCACAGGATTCGGGAGAAGGACTAAGGAAACAAGCTCTACGTTTAGTTCCAACTGTGCGTCAAGCAATTTGCATACTTTATCATACTTAATAGTCGAAACACATTTTCGAAGTAGATTTTATCAGTCTTCTTTTTAAAACGAGAAAGAAGACCAACAGGAATTCAGGGCTCTCCCCCCGCCCACCATAACCAAAATTACAAACTCAATAAATTGTAGCTTTTGAGATAGTGTTCAGGGGTGTGTTTCCAAAGTCATCGCCTTTCCCGTAAAACAGGCAGAAATGTGAACACCGAGAGGAACGGTGTCTTATTCTCCAGTTTAACCCCTGCAATTACTGTTACCTTGTATCCGCTGACGGTATACTAAAATAGAAAATCAAAGAACAAAAGCAGTATTCTTTATTGCCAAGCCCTTTCCCACACATTTTATTTGACTCATTTAAGACATCCAATTTTAGAGGGTGCTGTGAAAATACTCAACTTTACAGACTGTCTGGATTATAAAATAGCAGTCGCATTAACGCCATCGGTATTTAGTCAATTCTGAGTATTATGTTCTACTAACTGATTGGGGTGGGCAAAGCATAAGAGAATGGGTCAGGATTGGCAAGGAAAACTCACAGTTGTAACTACTGAGATTGTGGCTCTTGAGATACGACGAGCTAACTTCTTTAGTGAGCACTCCCCACCCCCTTCCTCTTTTAAAACCAGAGCAGTCTTTAGCAGCCTACAGCCAGACATCTAGGAAATGTATCTTTGGTGGACCATCTCCAGTTGTCCAGCACCTCCTTTGGAGTGAATTAAGATCATCAGGATAATTCCATCTAAGGAGCAAGAGATGACAGTATCTATGGCACTTTCTGCTTGCAAGAGGTTCACATAAATGCTGCAGTCACTTGAGAGACAGGTCAGCATCCTCAAGTGACACAGCAAATGATAATACCACGTCTTTTCCTTTACAAACATGTGACAAAAGCCAATCGCATGGTTCCACAGACTTTAACTGAGCCTCTTTGAGATGGGCTTGTCCCACAATTTTAATGCACCTCGCTACACTATTAGTTCTGAGTATGTGTGCCATGACTTCCTTGGCTCACTGTTCTGTTTTCCAACAGGAATATATTTTCTCTGTTCCTTTATTCAATTCACTCCTCATAGACATACTTGCCAACCTTACTGATGAGGGAACCTGTCAGGATTATTTATTGGAAAAGGAACTCAAACACACTGTAGGTGTCCACAAGGGAACAACTAAGATGTTAAAAAGTCTTGAGCTGATGTTAGAGAGGTGCAGAAGGAACTCATATTTCATCAAACGAAGATATGGGGGCAATATAAAAACTAGCTTTCCAGAAGTTAAAGTTCATAAAATCAAATGTATTTTACTTCTTGGTTTTAGAGGGGGAAAGTAGAACCAATGGCAGCAATAGTGTCTACTAGTGCTAATATGTTACCTGTTTATACTAACTTTGTAAGGAAGGCACTGTTTGCCACCAATTTTTCTTTTATGGAAATCACATGTCAGAGGTAATACACATAGACGGCTTCTCTCACCAGTCACCCCTAGGCTGGGGTATCTTGGGAACCTACGGGAACACTTTGTGGTCTCAGGGAGTAGGAAAGTCACCATTGCCTTTAGACACTAGTGTACCTCAGATGTCGGGGCCCCGAGAATGGGAAGTTCTATCAGATTTAATTAGGCAGCTGATTTGGCATTTGATACAAGCAAAGACATTCTAAAAGTATGGCATGGAATGTCTCATAAAAGTGAATTATATACTTCTATAGAGGCTTCATAACCAAAGCAGAGTCATTTCCTAGCAGTGGTAAGGGAGGGATTTGTTTAATTGGATTATGCAAACTCCAAGTTCCCCCATGGACTAATTCTAATTTACATCTCTTGCATGAGGTGTTTCCCATCTAGACCATCTCCAGAGGAATTCATATCTTGTAATTTTTTTCAACATTGCAATCTTAAATATTCATTACCCACTATCTTGTGACAGTTCTTGAATGGCTAGGTAAATGCTGTTTAACCACCTGTGACGTAGGCACTTGACTGTCGACTGTAAACACCTAAGGTCACTATTGACATGCTGGCACTCTTACATGGTAAAACAAGTCCAGTCTTTCTCTTTCATTCAGTGAAATAAAATGACAAAACTCAATTGAGACGTGAGATGATTATCAGTGATTCTCTTATTCTCCATTATTATCACATGCACATAAAATAAAACAAAGCATTAGATGCCACACATCCTTTAGCATTAACAACTTAATTTGGGGGCTGGAGAGATGGCTCAGTGGTTAAGCACATTTGTTCTTGCAGAGGACCTGGGTTCAGTTCACAAAACCCACACGAGAGCCCACAACCATCCATAACTCCAGGTCTAGGGAATCTGACTCCCTATTCTGACCTCCCCAGGTGCAAGGCAAAATGCTGATATACATACAATAAAACATGTAAATACAAGCAAAAATTAAGTTAATTCTATTTCAGTATACTGCAGAATTTCTTTCAGAATTGTGCAGAGAAAAATAGTAAAGGAGAATTGATTGAGTTCCTGAAAGACAACCTTTGCAAAACTTCACTGGCTAGAAAAACATTCCACACCCAGCCTCTATTGTGCTTTACCATTTCTAAAGCATTCCCAAAAGCCTGACCCTGGAAATTATTGTCAAGAGTCAGTGGTCAACATCCTAAACTTCTTCTTGACACTCTAGTGGTAATTCACCTCCCTTTAAACTGGCATTTGGACATATGCAGAAGTACTTCATGTGTGTTTTACAGTGCTGTCCATGTGTCCCTCCTTCTAAAATAAAACATGACTTCCTTGAAAACCAGCATTTTCTATTATAGTCTATGGGCATGCACAATGCAGCATACATCCAGCAGCAAGAAGAGCCCAAGTATCTGCTTTCAAAGCCATTGCCCTTAGTAAAGAGATGGCATTAAGAATCAACATGATGATTTCTATTTTGCATACATTTTAATATGTCTCAGCTTACTATGATGTTGGAGGAACAATCATTATTATACTAGATTAACTAGCAATTAAAACAGATTCTGAGTAAATTGACTGTTTAAGTTAAGAGTCGTATTGGGGCTTTTATTAACTAGCCTCTTGGAGTAATTACAAAGGATGCCATCAAATTTTCTCTCTTCAGACAAAATGATAAGGACTAATTGCAGATAAACTTCCCTAGAGGACTTCATGCTTTCATGAGATGCTGAGCAGTTGGAAAATAAGAACGATGATTTCTGAATAGTTTGGCCAAAGTTTGGAAATAGTCTCAGAGTATGACTGAATCCACACCCCAGGTGGATGCTTCCAAGTTAGAGATGACTGATAAAGTTCAAAATTTAAAGCAAGGAAGGTGTCATTTATTAGGAAACCTCTTTGAATTAAAAAATATTAAAATGCATATGCTTACAGTAGCTGCGCATGTTTGTAAAATAAGACCTGTGGCTGAGCACTTAAAGTCAGTAATTTTCTCAGCAGAGTGAGTTGGCCCTAGCTACTCAAAGTCATCATCTTGTTCTTCTTCTCCTTTTCCTCCTCTTTTTCTTGCTCCTCCTTTCTTCTTCCTTCTCCTTTCTTCCTCCTCTTCCTCTTCTTTTGAGTTAATTCAGATACTAATAAAAGAAGCCAGGTCTCCTAATTTCTAATCAGTAATTCAAAACCTTTTAAACATTGGATGAATTAAAGAAAACTATAACTGTGAGAAACGTTTGGGTATCAGAAATTAAAGTAATTTATAGCCTCCTTCTATTGAGTATAAATTGGAAATCTGGGTAAAACTATAGAGTGTCCCTTCTTGAATACTTACAAAATTACTCGAGTTATATTATTAGGCTAAAATGTAGAGGGCAAAGGTCAAAAGGGAAGAGCAAGCCCCTAGAGCTTCTTTTTCCATGACGATGGAGTGTGAGGAATTGTATGTCACCATAAAAGGGTGATAGGAGAATATTTGTTTGGCTATACAAAAGATCTACACCTCAAATTAAATCATGTGCAGGGTTGGAATCAAACTGTTCAAGACAATCTGGAGAAGGAACAACATCACTACTAAGAAATATACACTGATGTTTAAAGCCACAAAGAGATGACATACTCGTCCACCAGATCAAATGTCAAAACAGAGAACAACATGAGATTGTTGTAGGATACAAAGCAAACAAAACCACATATACTGAATGAGGGGGATGTAAAATGTCACTTCTGAAAATGCAGTTAAGCATAAAAGTTAAACATGATCGAGACATTTCCTCCTAGATTTTCCTCAACAAACATATGTGTACATGGTTTAACACCAAAACCTGTATAAGAAACTGTTAACCAACAACAGGGTACATAAATAAGTTACAAATAATTTCCACATTGAAACACATAAAATGAGTGAATTAGAGTTCTATTCAAAATGAATAAATGATAATTTATTGCATGATAATTATCATAATGATAATTCTGAAGTACAGAGTAAGTTTGTATTTTTTTTCTAAGCAAGTTTTATGAAAGTTGAGACCATGGACTAAGCATCTTAATAGTTAATTTATAACCACATGAGAAGTGAGAGAACTACAAAATGATGTTCGTCAACAATGGACATTTGAATTCCAGAAATAGGTATTTTAGAAATACCCATCAGGACCTTTAAGTAGGAAAAACTGGAGATGGCCAGATTTGTTTAACACTGGGAAATGTATTTAAATTTAAAAACAAACAAACAAACAAAAAGTTTATTTTTATTTTGTTTTTCCACTAAGTTTCAATGTTTCAGGTCTGATATTAAAGTATTTAATTCATTTGAAGTTGATTTTGGGGAATAATGAAATCTGGTTTAAACAGGGGAAATTCAGATTTCTCAATATTTTTATGCTAGCTGTTTTTATTAATCAATGTATATTGATGATACTTTTGTCAGCCATCAGGCAGTTTTAGTTGTATGGATTTGCTACTCAATCTTCTATTCCACTTGTCTCCTTCTGTGAAAAGTACTCAGATGGCTTTGTTGCTATGTCTCTTTAATAACATTTGAGACCAAGTATCACAATACCGTCTCTCTTGCTCTTTCTGTTAAGGAATGTTTTAGCTATTGGGGACCCTGTGTGCTTTCATATGAATGTTTATGTGACTTATGTAGTAGAATATTGAGATTAGTCACTATTTTTCTATCAGTCCCTGTCTGAGATTTAATGTCCGCTAGTGTTTGTTTTATGAAAGCTCAAGAAGTCTCAACCCTACACGAAGAACCTACAGGCAACTAAGGAATGCTGAGAACAGAACAAACAGTCTTCCCTAGTAGGAAGCACATTGATTGGTTACCCCACACTGCCTTGAAAAACATTATACATACAGGTGACATTATACAGACAAAGCAGTGTGTGTGTGTGAGAGAGAGTGTGTGTGCAATGATAATTAAAGAAAAGGAAGCAAAAAAAATAAATTCTGTAGTCTTTCTTTATCTTCTGACAATTTTGATTTCAAGCCTATTTTTACCAGATAACGAAACAGCAACACCAACTTGTCTCTGGTTTCTATTTACTTGTGCCATTGTTTTCTGTGTGTATGTATTCACTGTTCTTTAATCCAGTAAGCTAGTCTATATATCTATTTTGATTAGTTGAGGTCATTTACTGTGAAAGTTGTTATTGAGAGATGTTTGCTAATTCTTGTAATTTCATTGATGTCCTTTCTAATTGTTTTATTTACTGTATGTCATTTCCTTTCTCCCTCATTAGTATTAGGAGTTCTGGTTTAGTGTGTCAGACATGACATATTCCCTTCCATCTTGTCTCTGTTCATTTATTTCTTTTACAAAATGTATTCATGCCTGTGTTTTTATAATTAAGACTTTCTTCTGCTGCTGTGCATAACATTTCTGCTAATTCTGAGACCATGATCTGCCTTGTGGTGGTGCACACCTTTAATCCCAGCACTCGAGAGGCAGAGGCAGTCAGATCTCTGTGAGTTTGAGACCAGCCTGGTCTACAAGTTCCAGGACAGGCTCCAAAGCTACAGAGAAACTGTGTCACAAAAAAAAAAAAACTATAAAAAAAAGTATTGAGATTCCCTGTGAACTCAGAGGTCACTCTGGCCAGGGAAACAGGTAAGCTACCTGGGTATCTTCACCTCTTCCTTCTTACCTCCAAATCCATCCCCCAGTCTAACCCCCAGCTCTGTAGCAAACCGACTGCTGCAGCCTTCCCGACTTCCCTGCCCCCATCTCCAGCTCTGTTGATCGTACAGACTCTCTCCTCCAAGCTCCTCCATGCTCATTCTTTGTCATAGTCCCCAGTTCTAGAAGGATTTCCCTGGGAGCCCTCCTCCCTTGCCATTGCAGCCAGACAAGGCAGGCTGCCTGTAGACCTTCAGCTCTCCTCAAATATCAGTCATCTAATTGCACTCCCTGCTCCATTACAGACCATGTACTGTGCCTCCTCTTCCTCTCTGCCTCCATCTTCAACGGATCAAACCGATTTTCTCCTCCAATCTTCCTTCTGGGACTTATTCCTCTGCCCTAGTCCCCAATTCCAGCAGGCATTCCCTGGGAACCCACTAACCAACAGTGCCAAGGAAGCAAGCAGTCAAGCACAACAAATTGTCAAGCTCCCTCCTCTTTCTCCTCCGCATTAAAATCTTAATCTCATAGCCACAGACTATCTGTTGTGCCCCTTCCTCACTCTTTACCCAGGGAACTAAACATATTCTGGTGAAACATCCTGCTTTTCTTCCTCCTGTGGACTCCATTGGACTCCTCCTTCTAGCCCATCTCCATTCCTAAGTGTTAGCTCCTAATATGCAGAAACATATTTGACTCACAACCCCCAGTAGCCACAAAGGCAGGATCCATGAAAAATTCGTTACCAAGCATCACCATCTCCCTCCTAAGAACCATAGAGGGCAACAGAAACCAAGGAACAAAACACCCACCCAACAAAGGTGAGAACACACATCAGCAGTGAAAATTACAATCTTTCTAAATTCAAATGCCTGGACACCGTGGTAAAAACACAATCAATAACAGCCAGGACAATATAATTCCACTAGAACTCAGTAACCATTACCACAATAAGGTCAGAACAGTGAAATAGAACTGAAGCATAAGACAAAACCTTTAGGATAGCTTTTATAGAAAAGACCGGGATTCTCAAAAATCGAATAAATCCCTTTAAAAAAAAAGTATGAAAACACAAACAAGCAGTGGAAGGAAATGAATAAAACAATTCAAGACCTGAAAGTGAAAATAGGAGCAATAAAGAAAACCCAAATTGAGAAAATCTGGAAATGAAAGATTTAGGAACTCAAGCAGGAATCTGAGAAGCATGGTATACCAACAGGATACAAGATGGAAGAGTGCACCTCAAATACTGAAGACAAGAAAAAAGGAATGGTTACATCACTTCAGTCAAAGAAAATGGCAAAGCCTAAAAATCTCTGGCCACAATATATCTAGGAAATTTGGGGCACTATGAAAAGATCAAATACAAGAATAATAGACATAGAAGAAGACAAGAAACCAAAAACAAAGGCACATAAAATATTTTAAACAAAGTCATAGACGAAAATTTCTGTAGCCTAAGGAAGAAGATGCCTATCAAGGTACAACAAGCATACAGAACACTAAATAGTCTGAACCAGAAAATAAATAATATTTTCGGCACATAATAGTCAAAACACCAAACATACAGAACAAAGAATATTAAAAGCTACAAGGGGGAAAGACCAGTTACAATATAATTGCATATATTAGAATAATACCTGACTTCTCGATGGAGACCCTAAAATCCAGAAGGATGCAGACAGCTGTGCTGCAGATTCAAAAAGATCACAAAATGCCTGCCCAGACTACTATACCCAGTAAAACTTTCAATCACCATAGATAGACAAATAAAGACATTCTATTATAAAACCAAATGGAAGCAATATTTATGTCTAAAGCCAGCCTTCCAGAAGGTAATAGAATGTGGGCTTCAACCTAAAGAGGTTAACCAAGCACAGAAAGTACAAAAAAATAAATAAACTCAGACCAGCCAATTAAAAGAAGGGGAAAATAAACACACACATGCGCACACACAGACACACACCACCACCACCATCACTACCACCAACAACAACAATAACAAGAAAATATCAGGAATCAACAAACACTGTGCTCATTGATAACTCTCAACATCAATGGTCTCATGTCTGACATCAATCAAACAAACAAACAAACAAACAAACAAACAAATAAATAAATAAACATCAACCGCTCCCTTAATCTTCCCAAACAGAATAGTAGAATGGATGTGAATACAGCAGCCACCCTTTTGAATTCAAGAAACTCACCTGGACATAAATAATAGACATACCCTTAGGGAAAAAGGATGAAAAATTATACTTCAAGCAAATGAACCTAAGATGCAAGCCAATGTACTCATTTTAATATCTGACAAAAAAAGACTTCAAACCACAACTAATCAGAAGAGATAGGGAAGGACATGACAGACTCATCAAAGAAAAATCCACCAAAGGACACTGGAATTCCTAACATCTATGCGCCAAACCCAAGGACATCTAAAGTGCATAAAGCATGAAAGCAAGGCAGAGGGCCATATCCTGATTAAGGGAACACAGACCAGATTGAGCTCTATAATTATGTTCTGACAGCCAACAAGAATAAAAATATCATATAAATATAAATGTAATGTCAATGTTTGTCATAAGAGGCACAAAATCACGTACAAGAACAATCCATGGAACAAAATGTACCCGCAGTAAAGGCCCTCTGCTGATTTTCTTGGAACCTCTCTAACAGTTCTCCCAGGCATTGTTCACCACGGGTCATTCTTTGACCATGTTCCAACAATCTTGAGATCCTCAATCATTTTTTTTTTACCAGAAAACTTTTGAAATATTTTATTTTACCAACCACATTGTCTTTGAGCATAGTCACTGAGGAGTCTTTGGGTAAAGTGTGTCTTGCTTTTTAATGTTTGTTCTGTTTTGTGTTGTGATTTGCTTTTCTGTTGGTTTATATTACTTGGTTGGTTTATATTCTGTTGTAAAATGTGTGTATAAGTACATAATATATATACACATATGTATGTATAGATCATATATGTGTATAAATTTTGTTTTCATCAAGGAGTTGCTCCTTCTTATTGAGCACCCTACTCCAGAAAGCTCAAACCCTAGTAGCATTCAGGAAGGAGTTAATAAACTACATTTGGAAGTGCTCCTCCCCATCCCTCCTCTGCGCTAAGTGGCTAAAGAGGTGTTAAGCTTACTTCTCTGTTCTTTGTCTTTGCTCTACTCTGTGTTTTTTTTTTTGCATTTCCTTTGTGATTTCTCAGCTCTTCCTCTCTTCCAAACAAAACCTTGTTTTCTCATCCCAGCCTCTCCTCCATCATCTCACATGAAGACCCTGAGTTTGCCAATGTAGCCAGAAAACCTTGCTTGGTTTTGCCTTAAAAACCTGTTTATATTTGTTGATTACCTTTCTGAGTACTTATTGAAACAACTGCTTACTTCTTGCCCAGATATTTTGATGAATGGGGTAACCTCTGATGATCAATTACCAAAGATTACTTTTTATTTTTTTATTATTACTTAAAAGTATTTCATCTCTTTGACTGCCTAGTAGCTGCTAGCTTGTTTGTTTTGAGATCAGGTCTCACTATGTAGAACAAGCTAGTCTCCCATTCATAAAGATCCTTTTTCCTCTGCCTCCTGGTGTTGGGATTAAAGATCTATGCTACCAATTCTAGTGCATGAGCTTTTACAACATACCTTTCTGGAGACACAGTCAACTTTATAAGACAGCTGTTGCACAGATTTCCTTGTAAACTCATTAACAACATTGAATACTTCTGTGATTTACTCAACAAATTATTGTCAAGAGTATCTGTGCTGAGTGATTGGGGATACAACAATGAGCTGAATGGATTGACAGCCCCTCTCCCAACTCTTAAGGAGCTTATAATCTGATGACAAGTTCACAAATTTAACAGGAAGCAAAACATTACTTTATAAATGTTACACTAAAAGAACTAGAGAATGAAGGGGAAATATGATAGTTTGAAGAAATTGGCTCCCATAAACTCATAGGGATTGGCAGTATTGGGAGGTGTGGCCTTGTTGAAGGAAGTGTGGCCTTGTGGAAGGAAGCATGTCACTGTGGGAGCAAGCTTTGTGGCCTCTTTGGATTAAGTTTCATTCTTTGTCACAAGTCCACTTGCTGTTGTCTTCTGATCAACATGTAGCCTTCGCCATTTCTTCCTGCACACTGCCATGCTTCTCGCCATGATGATAATAGACTGAACATCTGAACTGTAAGCCAGTCACCCAGTTAAATGTTTTGTTTTGTAAGAGTTGCAATGGTCATGATGTCTCTTCACAGCATAGAAGTTCTAAGACAGAAGTTGGTACCAGGGACAGGGGTATTATGATAGGCCTGACCATGATTTTGTTTGGAGGAATTTGGACGTTGGTACTTTGGGTTAGGAAAGCAGAGGAATGTTTTAAGCATAGCTTAACAGGCCATGGTATTGGTAGCATGAAAGACAGTGGTACTAGCAGTTATTTGGACTCTCCAGGCCGGCTCAAGGGGTTTCAGAAGATAAGAATTTTAGTATGTTGCCTAGAAATCACTTTTGCAGTATTTTGGTGAAAAAATGTTCTGCTTTTTGCCCTTGTCTAAATAGTCTGCTAAAGTAAAGAGTTTTGGATTAATTCCATTGGCAGAGAAAATCTTAAAGCATTCTAATATAGACACTGTCATATGGTTACAAGTGGTAACTCTAATGAATATTTATAATGAAAAGGTCAGCCTGGTCTACAGACCCAGTTTCAGGACAGTCAAGCTTAGGCAGTGAAGGACAGAAACCTAGTGAAGATGTCATTAAACAAGAGAACATGTTCCAACTGCAGTAATCAGCAGTACTTGGCAGCTTTGGCCACATCATTCTGTAGTTAAGGATAAAGAAATGGGCTATGGAATTTCTCTAGAGACAAAGGAAAGCTGCTGAGTTCAGGCATGTGTCAGGGCTGTCCCTGAATGGAGAGCTAAGGAGGCTTTTTAAAGAAGCTATCAAGTTGAAGCCTGCATTGCACTGGAAAACCCAAGATGTTAGAGATGCCAGAGCCATGGGATACCTGTCGAAAAGAACTACTAACAGGGAACAAACAGCGTAAGAGAAAGGAGTGTGTTGCAGTCAACAAAACTGAACACAGTTGTCTAATGAGCATTTTGACATCAAACATGGAGATGAAGAGTTTCTGGCTGTTTTTCGCTCTTGCTTTGGTCCAGTATTTCCTCATCATTCTCCCTTCCCCATGTTTTGAAACAGTAGTGTATATTATGTGCCTTTATATGATGGAAGTATGTGCTCTGTGTTTTGATTTTTATTTCTTGTGGGATTACAGTTATGAGATTGCATGAATCTTAGAGGAGACTTAGAATTTGGGGTTTTGAGACTGTGAAAAACTATGGGGACTTTTGAAGTTGGACTAAACGCATTTTGCATTATAATATAGTTACAAATGTTTGGGGACCAGGGAGTGGAATGTGGTGATTTGAAAGAAAATGCCCCCCCAGGCTCACAGGGAGTGGCACTATTATGAGATGTGGCCTTACTGACGTAGGTGTGGCCTTGTTGTAGGAATGGTGTCACTGTGGGAGCAGAGTATGAGGTTTCTTTTGATTCAGTTTTGCTCAGTGTCACAGTCCACTTCCTGTTGCCTTCTGATAAACATGTAACCAGTACCATGTCTGCCTCCAATCGGCCATACTCCCTTCCATGATGATAATGGACTAGAACTCTGAACTGTAAATCAATCACCCCAATTAATTGTTTTCCTTATAAGAGTTTCCATGGTCATGTTGTCTCTTAACAACAGTAGAAACTCTCACTAAGACAGGAAACATACTAGACATCAACTGTCTTAGAATCAGGAGAGCAAAGCAGATTTCTTCATAATGTAACATTTAATGAGACACATAAAAGAAGAAACAGTACATTAAATGTGGGTGCAAATGTCAACAGCAGACAGATCATCTTTGTGCTTCTGAGATAAGGTGTGTAGAGGTGACTCTGAAACTTACAAGGCACAGTGGGTGGTTTTCAAACAATAGAATAATAAAATTTTGAAAAGATTATCCTAGAGAAAAAAAAGTTGAAGATGAACTAGTCTAACATCATTACAGAGCCTATACACATCAAGCTCAAAATAGTAGCAATATAGTTTAAATACACAGATGTGGGGGAGTTACAAGAAAAAGGTATATCTTGCAAACCTTAACCAGGATGGGCCTGTAAAGCCTATGTGAAAATGAGCTTTGGAACAGAAACATATTGTCTGGATAATGAGATAATAATGGCAAAAGGGCAGAGGGATTGTTGACATAGTGCAGGACCAGATTACATATCTAAACATGTTCAAGGCCCTAGGTCCCTTCTTCAACTCTAAAAATAAAGACAGAAATATCAAAATGTCAAGAAGATGCACAGTGATGTGATGTGCAAGGGTCATCTGTCTATGCGTTACTTTCATTGGTTAATAAAGAAACTGCCTTGGCCTTTTGATAGGCCAGCCCT
>LOEQ01006449.1:48143-61140 GCA_001685075.1 Bramus lutescens | reverse complement strand
TGGGCCAGGCAGTGTTTAAATGAATACAATTTGTGTGTTGTTATTTCGGGGGTATAAGCTAGCCATGCGGGAGGCAGGCGGGACAAAAAGCAGGGCCCATGCTCCCCAATCACTACAGCAATGCTGACTGGATGTGCGCCGTGCTTTTTTGTGTGCTCAAGTTTGTGATTCTAGTCATTGGATTAGGCATGGGAATAATGTGTGTTAACTACTAGGCTGAGGATTTAAGAGTCTAAAGAATCTGCCCCTTAAAATATTCCTTCTCTTGGTAACTTTAAGATGCCTCAAGGCCATAATTTGAAAGTAGCCTGTGTCACTGAGTCACAATTTAGACTGGAGCCACTTTGATCCACAGGACACTCAGATGTGATCATACAACCAACTTCTATCCCCATGGAAAGATTGGAACTTAGTGCAGCTGCATTTCTTGACTCTGTAACTGCTACAGGCCACAAAGGAAATCAAAAAAAGTGATCCCTATTTGCTCGTTGGCCAGTGAAGACAGTGGTCTATACAATTTGAATGCACCTTATCCTCTTTTGATATGAAAGCAATAAATATTTTATTTTTTCATGTAAGTATCACTATTACTAGTCCATTGTATATTTTTTCATACATAGAGAAATCCTTTTTTTGGACATTTTCCTCTCATACCCCTTCTTTTTTCTATAAAATAAGCATATATGAAAAATATAACATTTTAAAGCATTATTACATAATTTTAAATGGATGTCATTAAATGAATGAGTACCTAGGTTGTATTCCTATAAATTCATAAACATATGTCTTTAGAGAAGTATGTGTGTCTGTGTGCGTGTATTCATCTGTGTGTATGTGTGTTTACATTGTGGAATGTTGTAAGGGGTTATATGTAAAATATACTTGAGGGAGTGCTCCTATATTTTAAAATTTCAGTCTGCTTTCTTAAGCAGCATTTCTGAGATGCTTGGATTCAATGATATTTAATTTTATGCCCCAAGAGCAAGGTGTATTTTAATCTTTCCTCAAACCTGTAGGGTTATGAACTTTTCATATTTTACTCAGCATCCTATGAAACTACTGTTTTATAAATTAAATGTTGGCATACCTTATTGCAAAATAATAACTTTTCAAAGTCATATCAGAGCAGAACATTCTGTATTTAGATTTGTGTGTTTCAAGACCCTTATGACTTACTATACATTGTTATTCAGTCATATGGCTGCATGCAACCCATTGTTTTGGGAAAACTTATACCAGCAGGTGCATCAGAAGCATTTTCTTTTTTAAAAAATGATTTTCTTAAATTTACATACATTGGTGCCTTGCCTGAATGTGTGTCTGTGTGGGCCTGTCTGATCCCTTAGAACTTGAGTTACAGACAATTGTGAGCCAACAAGTTGTTACTGAGAATTGAACCTAGGTCTGGAAGAACAGCCAGTTCTCTTAACTGCTGAGTCATCTCTCCAACCCCTGGGAACATTTTTTTTGAATAATGTCATTAGACTTACATATTCAGATTTCAGCATTTCTCTATGAAAAGGGAATCTAGTGTCATCTGATGCTTCTTGAATTTTTCTTCCTATTTTTATTCACTTACATCTGCCGCTTCTTGAATCTTCTTCCTAGTTTTGTTTGCTTAGCATAGGTTCTACCCATCTCTTCAGTGCAACTGTAATTGTCTGCTAGCTACAACTGGCTTTAGATACCAAGTATTTAACACCTCCAATTGCTAATGGATTGATCTTTATGAAAATAAAACCTAATCATGACATCTTTCTTGGAATAGTGTCCCTAGATTTCATTGCTCAAATTTGACTTCTTCAGTACTTAGCAATCTCTTCGAGTTCTTATGAAAAATCGTGTCTTTCTCGTATCCTTAGAAATTCTTAATTATATTCATTTAAATCTTATTGATTTTTTTGTTTCTGTTACATCCCTAACTGTATTTCTGTTTGTTAAAGAACTCCAAGGTTTAGTCTTTCTGTCCCCAACCCTTACTCCTTTTGTATGGCTGCCACTCTATTCACACATAAAAGCAAGTGCTATCCTCGCTTCCCTCTGTAGCATGGTGGAAGTGGGAATTGGCTGGCACACTAAAGTCAGTGTTTGTCACTTAGCCCTGTGACTTTGAATAACTTGTATGAAATGTCATAGTTTAATTTTTTTATTGTAATAGAGGAGTGGGTGATAATCACTCTGTTTATCCGATTCAAGAGATTTAAGTAAAAATGGTCAAAGAACTTTCAAAACTGCCTAACATCCATTTAGCAATCAAACAGAATACTTTATAACTAGCTATTTTGACCGTCAATTATTTTCACAATTGCAGTAAGTATCTTTTTTACTTCTTCCCCTTTTGGTCACCATCTGTGCCTGTACTTATAGCCTAAAGTGTTGTACCCCCAGTTAACTTTCCATGGATATTAACTGCACACATGCCCAACTTCATAAACAGTACCGATTTGTACTGCTCCGTTACTGACAACACATTGTGTGAGCATTTTTAGTCCACCTCTCTTCCACTGTTACCTTTTCTCAGAGAGTTGGCTGTTTTTGTTGTGCTCATCCCCTTAGGAAGACTTTCTCTTGGACTGGGTGCTCCATGTGTTTTCGAGGCTTCCTTGAGGTGACTATGTGACTTTAATCACTGCTCATCTGCTTTGCTTGTCCTTGACGTTGTTTCTGCTCTGTCCTGCTTTGTAGAGTAGCTTTTCTTCTCTGGGAAAGCTCTGCTTCTTCCACCAGTACTCGCTCGCACCTTCCTTTTCTCTCAGCTTGGTATCCAGTCTCATGAACTATGAAATTCAGCACGATTTCCCACTTGTTCTGTTACCGATCTGTCTTCTCCACTTGGACAAGTGGTTCTAAATTTCACCCCTCAACGTTGTCAGACCAGAGAGCTTCTACATGCTAGCTGCCTTTGCTAGGTGGTGGTTTACTCTGTAAAATTCTAGCTACCTTTCTCCACCCTGTCTAGGACTGATCACTACGTCGTTTTGCAGCACAACCTGGTTGTTTAACTCATATCAAAGTAAGATTGACATATTATTTTCCTTATTTGCCGGTGGGGAAGGGGAGAACTTCAGTCATATTTCAGCCTCTGATCTTCAACCTTCCATCCCCCATTTAAGACAGCAGATGTTGAGGGATGGCTTTCAATTCCTGAGCTTTTGGTGAATCATAAAAGTACAAAATGAACTCTGTAGCCTAACAGTGAGTTGAGAAAAATATTCCTGTGAAATATTCCCCTGCAACATATCCATCATCCAGATAATAAGATGCTGGGAGTGCACATAGCAAGTGCCTTGGCACATGTGGTCTTTGATGCACTGTCTATCTGCGTAAGTGTCAAGATAAGAGATGAGAGAAGAAATGCAGGGTCCAGAGAACCTGCATCCCTGGCAGACCTTGGGTGATTTTCATGACTTGTTTTTCTATTTTCATCTTTCAAAACACATAAAATAAAATAAAGATGACTTGAAATAATTTTTGAAGAGCATGAGATGAAAAGCTGAGAAAAGTTAAATTGGGCTGTATTCAAAAAGAATTGGAGGATGGCAAAGGCTAGAGAGTCACGGAGGTTGGAAGAGTGTTTGAGGAGGAAATAGATGAGGAGAAAGAGAAAAGACAGAGGAGAGGCAGAAACAATATAGTGAGAGGGGATTAGGAAAGGTACTTTGTGAGTGGGAAAAAAGATGCCAAGATCAACAACATCGAACATATTAAAAACTTTTCAACACGAGATGAATTTTTGAATCTACAACTTTGAAGGATTCAAGTGAAGGGCCAATAAGTTGCTTGACCATCTGAGTTCTATCCCTGGAACCTGTGTCATGGAGAATCAACTCCCAAAAGTTGTTTCCTGGCCTCCACAGGCTTGCCAGGGCACACAATGCCTGATTCCTCTATCCCCAAACAAATCAATGCAATGATAAAAAGTGAAATAGGATTATAAAATTTTTATTTCGTTCTTAATTAGCACAGTGATTGCATATATAGTTTAAACATAATGTTTGATATATGTGCACAATGTATAACAGTAATTAAATCAAGGCAATGAGTAAACCATTTTTTTTCTGGCACTTAACACTTCTTTGTGGAGAGAATATTCAGAATCATCTTGCTATTCATAACTCATTGTTATCGGCTGTAGTTGCTCTCCTCGGCAATGGAACACTGGAATTCGGAATTAATTCTTTATCACTGGATTTTGCACTCTTTGACAAACTTCCATTCTCTCACATCTCCAGCTTCTAGTCTCCCTTAGCCTACTCCCAACTCTAAAATTGATTTTTTTCAGATTTTACAGAAATCTGAAATCATGGATATTTATCCTTTGGTTTCTATCTCTTTTACTTTTTGTTTGTTTAACATAATGCCCCTTAGATTTAGATTTAGCCATGTTGTCAAAAATGACAGGAGTTCTTCCTCTAGCTTGGAATAGTTCCCCATTGTGTATACATAACATATTTTTCATTTTCCATTAATCTATTATTTAACACCTGGCCTTTGTTTGCTTTTGTTTTCATTTTAAGAGGTTTTTTTTTGTGTGTGTGTGTGTGTGTGTGTGTGTCATTTGAAAAGCTAAAGCTTTGCATGCACATATGTAAAATCCCTAATGGCATCTGTGACACCACCCTTTTGATCAAACACCATTTTATATTCCTCAGCAAAATGTCTATATAGTCACATTAATTTACATAAACAACGTCACCAGTTTTACAAGCGTCTGGATTTGGTTTTGCCACCAAGACTGGTATAAATACTGCTTTGGGTTTTAAGAATCTATTGTTTAAAGACTAAAGACAAAGTAGTGGTTCTAGATAACCCTTTCTTTTTCCTCCCCACCAGGCACTTTTGGCCTTGAATGGGCTAATTTGTAGCTCTGTGGTCAAATGCTGGGTCACTCATTGCTCTGTCAATAAGAAAGCTTCTCTTTCTTCTGCTGCAAGGTAGAAGTAGAAGTCTAAAACAGTGACCCAAAAGACAAGTTCAAAACTGGTACAGAGCCATTTCCAATACCTTGCTTTGTCAAATCAAAACACCAGCTCATTTAGGATCCAAGGGATAGAAAAATAGACCGAGTTCTTGATGGGATGGATTGCATACAAAGTCACGTTACTAGGGCAATTTTTGCAATCAATGTGGTAAAGTGCTGAGTCTGGACCTAAAATAGGACACAGTGTAATCAATGGACACCAGTCACATATGCATGGACTGCTTTACCAAAATCAATTTCCTGCCATCATCTTTTCTAGCCACACTTGGATTTCCTTTAAGGTACCCAGTATCCATTTTTGTATAGCTACCTTGTGGGTTTGGAAGAGACTGACTGTACCTCTGCTCAGGAGCACAAATCAATAAGTCTAATCACATTTTACATGCTACAGTTATTGGTGCAGAAAAGGGATGGAAAAATATAAACCAAATCATATAAGGAACTTCCTTAGCCATAATTAGCTCCTAAATAGTTGTCAAGGCAAAGTATAATTTCCAATGAGCAAAGAAGGAAGAAATGTATAATCTCTTGTCTTCTTGTTCCGTAGTATAAGCTATCCTGAGAACAAAGTCAACACACAGGAGGAGAAAAGAAATGAAGAACACCAAGAAATGAAATAATAGTTTTGTTGTCTTGAGGTCTCTCTTACCTTTGAGCTTCTCGACCCTAGTCAATGAGTCACCAGCTTTAGATGGGTTTTCTGGCACATGTGAAAACATAACTCTTGCCAGGCTCCGTGAGGTAGCACTAGGTTAAATTTATTCAGTTTCCAGGCATGAAACATATATCTAAAGACCTCTAATACCCTGAAGCCTACTCTAATCTAGTAGTCTTATATGGTCGAGTAGAAGCCAATGTCTGCAAAGAAAGACCTGGCAGTAAGTAGACTCTAATTAACAGGATTCGGTTAATGTCGATAGAATAAATGTGTAAATCAATCGATACATGAAACATTAAAGGGGAGGTAAGCAAAAGAAGAGGACCTTAAACCAAACAGAAGTCAATTATTACATACACTCCTCTCATTTTGCTACAACCATAGCTTAAAAAGCTGTAAATTAATGATTTGTAATTAAACATTGTGGGATTCACCAGAAATAAAACACAATGATCTAGCAAAAAGAACAATTCAACAATAGTTTCAGAATAAGAGAATGAGAAAAGATAAACCACAGGAGAAATGAGGAGACACATTTTCAAAGAGTATCAACATGGTGGCTTCACACACCACAATCACATTTTGTAAACTGCTAAGTACAGTAAAGATAATTCCAGAAGTTCTTATTAGCATCCTCTTGTCAGCATTCTCAGGAAAGGGTAATGGGGGTACCTGGCTGTGTCTGTTAGAAACACTAACTAGCACAGACTGATGCTTTGCTAAAATGAGAACCAAATGCCAATGCGAAATGCTGTATCTGTGGGACAGAGCCAATGCTCGTCATGCGTGGTGAAAATTCTGCCTTCCTTTGACATTATTGAGAATTACCATGTACTAAACACTTTCACCTGCAGAATCAAAGCATCCCATTAAAATCTCGAGTCAGTATTGTTGAGCAGCAGTAGAAATGAAGGCTAAACACGGAGGGGAATCACTGTAAAGAAACTCTCAAACATGTAATGACAGAATCTGACACTGTGCAAAATCAATGCCACTGTCACATCTGCTAAGCTGTGGCGTACATCTACCAAAAATCCTTGAGATAGAATTAAGCGGCTCATTAAAGCACGACTCCATCTCTCCCACATTGTGGGGGCAGACTATGTAACTCATTACCGAATCACTTAACACAGCAGAGCCCTCGCTCTGCTTTTAATCCTCTTCTAAAGTCGTACATACTCCTCGCAGCCATAACATTGGAGGATAGTGCATGCGTTTCTTCAAGGCTTAAAAAATGGGGATCACATTTAGATGATACTTTTGAACAATGTGAAAGAAAATGAGATCTTAAAATTCAAGTAAAAGGAACCTTGTTTGTCCACCTTTTGCACAACTATAGTTGGCAAACTTTTATTATGATGATGCTGCAGTCTGCACATTTAAAGCTTTGGACATTAAGTGAAATTTATTGAATGTACACTCTGGTCAGACTCTGTGCTCAATGCTGGGAATTCAAAGACAAAAGAAAATGAACTCTATTTTCAAATGTTTCCCCATAGATTACAGGCTATGTGTGCAAGACACATTTGCCTTACCTTTCCTGTCTTCCCAGAAGTGCCACAGAAACTCCACTATTTCAGTCTATAATCATTTCCTCTTGTGTGTTAAAGTTCTTATAACCCATTTATCTACTAAAAGATGTCTTAAACATGTCCTAAACTTAACTCAATAGTTCTCCTGAATCCACTTAAATGCCCGATCTTTCTTCTGCCTTCTCCCAATAGTTAGCATGGAACTTCTTTTGGGATGAGAAGTAAGGAAACTACCCACAAATCATCAAAAGTAGAAGCATTCACTTGACGCACAAGCTAACCCTAATGGGAAATAGTTGGCACATTTTGTCCTAGAAGTTATACGGAAGTAAAGAGTCCAAAAACCTCTGCTTCCACTTAGCCATGAATTAAGAGTGAAAGACACTCTTGCAGGGCTTTTGTACTCATAAATATTTTAAATATCATGACCAGATGTGCTTGCTATTTCTCGTTTAATTGAGCTGTGAGAATCAAATCACTGGAGTGGGTAGCACTTCTTATTATCTCGAGGGGTTTTCATGTTCTCTCTCTCCTGCAGCTGAAGAGAGACAGACTTAGAACAGTTTAACAAGGTGAGGCGTATATTGATTTCAAACTAATATGTATTGTCAGATATTTGTGTAAGTGTAGGTACTATTAATTTTAAAGAATTTTATTGTCATGGTCTATCGCCTAAAATCATTTTTATTTGGCAGTTCACAATCCAGATATGTGTGGGTGTCATAGCCATGTGTCTCAGACTCTGAGTTCCTTCTGTTCTAAAAAACAATGAATTGAATATGAAATGTTCACTGTTCCCTCTTGAATAGGTTAGATGTCAAGAAAGTCTTTGGCACTCTCCTAACCTCTGCACACGTCACTGAAGTAACATTTGCCACACTCTTTGTCACCTTCAGTTCCCATCTCCCTGATCAAAGTGCGAGTGCTTACAGAGCAAGGACTGGGCTTTATTCATCACTCTCTCCCTATAAATGAATAAAAGAAAGAAAGTGAAAAAGGTAAGAAAGGAATGAAAACAATGGGGGTGAAGAAAGAAAGCCAGGAATGTTAACAAGAGTGTCTGTAAATCTATATTCATAAATGTTGCTGGAGATAATTAAAAACCCTCCATTATATATCTGCTTAACAAAATGGCCATGTCTGTTAAAACATTAACAGGCCAAAGAGAAGCAAGCTCTCAAAAATGGAAGACTACTTCAAATGCACAGTAGTGAACTCTTCAAAAATGCAGAAGTCCTGAGGGCTAATTTATTAGGAAGCCTTGAAATGCTGTAGAGTAAATCTGTAATTCTAGGAGACAAATGAAGGAAATCAAGGCCAGCCTGAGCTACATACAGTGAAATCTTTTATCAAAACCCACAAACCAAAACAGCTCCACAATTTTATAGGTTATTATTGTGATAATCCGACTCCAGCATTTAGACTTTCTATGGCAGCTTAAAAATAATAGTTAATCCCGCTTCTGGGTCTTTATTCAGAAAAATTGAATTGAAATGAGGACCCTGAAGAGATATTAGTATTACTATTCTCACTGTAGCAATATTTTTAACCACCAAGCTGCGGAAATGATCAAACTGTCTATAGCTGGATGGATGGACATGAACAAGGTACCAAGGGCGTGCAAGAGGCTGGTTCCCAGTACTAGAAGAAGAATGAACACTGTAGCATGTGGTAGCAGAAGAACAAATATCATCAGACTTTATTTATGTGGCACATACAGAATAGTTGAAGTCGTAGAAACAGAAAGCCTCATCGTTTCTGCGATCTGAAAAGAGAGAGTGTGAGAAGTTGCTAATCAAGGGATAGAAAATCTCAACTATACAGAATGAGTAAGTTCCAGATTTCTACTATACATTATTTTACTTATATAGCTATAAAAACTACTTTTTATATTTAAACCAAGAAAACAAATCTGATTTATTTTTAGAGAGAATTGAGCCAGAAGAGCTTATTTTTTTTTTACAACTTCACTATACTATTGATTTTGCAGGGATTTTTTGGGGGGAGGGGCTGCTGGCGATTTAATTCAGAGACTCACAACATGATAGTCCAGTACTCTATCACATTCCTGAGCTCACATATGTCTCTTTTCTTTCAATATTTGTCCACTGATAAATCCTTATTTCTTAAGCAATTCTGTCACATCATGATAGTAAAGAATTTTAAATAAGTAATAATAATACAGTCATAAGTGTTTTGGATTGACCAGGAAGTAGGTTCTTTGTTGCATCCTCCTAAGTTAGAATAAGTAACTTCTCATCATTAACAAGTAGGACCACTAAAGTGACATGGTTACTGGTGATCAGGCTCTGACCAAATGTTTCCAAGTTTTTGCCCTTTTAACCAAAGAACTGTCTAGTTTTTTATCAACTGGACACAAGCTGTAGTCACTGGACAGGAGGGAGCCTCAACTGAGAAAATGCCTCAATAAGAAGGGCTGAGGGAAGACCTAAAGAGCATTTTCTTAATTAGTAATTGATGTGGGAAGGCCCACGTCCACCCCTTTGTGAGCGGTTCCATCCCTGGACTGGTGGTCCTGGGTTCTATAGGAAAGCAGGCTGAGCAAGCCATGAGAGCAAGCCAGTAAGAAGCACCTTACACAGTCTTCTCATCAGTTTCCTGCCTCCAGGTTCCTCCCATGTTTGAATTCCTGTACTGATTTCCTTGGTTGATAAACTTTGATAGGGAGCTGTAAGCAAAATAAACCATTTCCTCCCAAGGTTGGTTCTGGTGATGGTGTTTCATCACAGCAAAAGTAACCCGAACTAAATAGGGCTCAAACAGATTTCAAAAAGTAGCAAGAAGGTCATTTTACAAGGAATGTAGTCATGGTGCAGTTAGGGAGAGAAGGTGAAGATTGACAGCAGGATGTAAGAGTGGAAATACAGAATGGCCTTCATCATTGCTTTGAGGTTCCTCTTATGAAGATCAACAGAAGGAAGAGTTGATTTCTAATGAGTATAATTTGGGTGGCACTGATTTAATTGATATATTAGGTTATAAAATCATTTTTTGTGCACATGTGTTCGAGGAGGGGCTGATTGTTTGTCCTGGCTGCCCAGCTAGCTTAGCCCCAAAATGCCCACACAGAAATTGTATTAATTAAAACACTGCTTGGCCCATTAGCTCTAACATCTTATTGGCTAACTCTTTCATCTTGATTTAGCTCATTTCTATTAATCTATGTATTGCCACGTGGCAGTGGCTTACCGGGAAAGATTCAGCATGTCTGATTCTGGTGGCTCCATGGTGTCTCTCTGACTCTGCCTTCTTTCTCCCAGCATGCCATTTAGCTTTACCCACCTACCTAAGTTCTATCCTATCAACAGGCCCAAAGCAGTTTCATTATTAACCAATAAAAGCAACACAAAGACAGAAGGACCTCCTACACCACGCATGTTCTTTCCTACAGTGCATATGCTTTGAACTATATACATATCCAATTATGCATAGAAATAAAATGGTAAATATAGACCTTTCCCTAAAATGTTCCTTGAGGACATAATTTTTGCTTACTTACTTTACCCTGAAAACTAGTTCAGGCTGAATCTACTCTTATGATTTCCAAACACAGATAATGTTGGGGATATATTAGAACAGAGACTATCTGAATTTGATGTTATGAGGACCAGCAAAATTCATACTGACATTCAAGTTTGGGATTCATGTATCCCAATGTTGGTGGAGTCAAGGAGTTCTAAGATTGCAGGGTGCATCACTTGAAGAAATTCAGGTAAGTAACTATACTACAAAATACATTAAATATGTTGAGGTAGATAACCCAAGACCAAATAGAGGTCACAGAGCATTAAACCATCTTCTATGCTTGCCTGACTCAACATTAAATGACTTCCAAAGATAGAGGGTAAAATCCCAATACAATGTCCATCCAAAATGGTTTTTGGAAAATTTGTAGCTCTAAGACTCTGTAGAGAAGTCTGACTACAGTAGACTGGTGCATTGGACAGGTCACAAGGCTGTGTTCAGTGAATTCCAACAGAACAACAGGAAAATGTTTAAACCCATTGCTTGCTAAGGGATTAGATGCAACAATGGACTTCAATGAGCCTTTGTATAAAAACAAACTGGTCATTAACTTGAGTGTGATCTACTGTAGAGAGACTCTAAGTAAGAAATATTCTGCTAAGCTCATATTGAATTATGACCACAAAAATTTAAGCTGAATTACATAGCTATCTTTAAAATATAAAGAATAGTATATAAAGGCTGGAAAGATGGCTTAGCTATAAAGAGCGGCTGCTGCTCTTACAGAGGACCACGTTTTTGTTTCCAGCCCCCGTTTGATGAATTACAGCAGTCTATCACCCCAGGGACTCTGGCCTGTACAACTAATAGGTATGCGTGAAGTTCATACACATCCATGCAAGTAAAACACACACATACACACACACACACGTAAAATAAAAACAAACACAAAAAATGACAATAAATAATTAAAATAACAGAATATATTTGTGGTGTAAAAATGATTCTTTAAAATATACCTTTATTCTAGAATGGTTAAATTGAGTTGATTCACTTTTATATTCCCATCATCAATTTGCGATATGCAGTTTTCTTTTTCCAAATTCTTGGCAACATGATTGCCATTCTAAAAGATGTACGACCATACCTCATTGTTACAAATTTGTGTTTTTCCTTATAGTTAGTAATGTTGAACAATTTTTCATATCTTTTGGCCATTTATATGTCTTCTTTTGATGAATGTCTTTTCTAATCTTTTATTTTAAATAGTTAATTCTTATCTCCCATTTAGTTGTTTAAATTCTTTTTTTTTATTTTGGATGTATGCCTTACAAATATTCCAGCCAAACTCCATTTCTGTCCTTTATTTTTATTACTTCTTTTACTGTGAAGAGGCTTTTTAATTTGATATAATCCAATTTGTCTATTTTGTCCTTACTGACTATGCTTTTAAGGCTATATCCAAAAATTTAATCTTCTAGGCCAATAACCAACTTTTAAATTTTGGGAGTATTTTGTCATTGTAGTGATTAAATAAGAAGTGTTCCTCTTAAACTGAGATGTTTTAACACTTAGTTTCCAGGTAGTGATGCTGTGTGGGAATGGTTCTGGGATATGCAGCCTTGCTCAGAAAAAAACTTGAGAAGGATTTGTGAGTTTACAGGCTCTGCCTGATGTCTGTGATTGCTCAACTTCCTATTCTGATAACACACTTCTGTGCTTCCCCCATCATTATGAATTCGTCACCTGGAACTTGAAGTCAGAAATAAATTCTTTATTCCATAAGTTGCTTTGGGTTATGATATTCTCTCACAGCAGTAGAAATATAACTAAAATAATCATGTGGCAATATTAACCTGATCACTGACATTTATGTAACCTCTAATCAAAATTTATGTAAAGTACCTGAGAGGCGAGGTAATCTAGTGTTTCATAACAATTTTTCTATATTACTGACAACTTTTTAAGTTTTATGAGCGAATGATCTGAATGGTTTATGATTGGGGCAGGAGAATAGAATAGGTTACCAATCACAAATATTTTGTTTACAGTATTTCAACATTTGGCACAAACTTATGAATGTATGTAGAGATGTAGGATAAACCCTTGGTAAAGTTTTCTAAAGTTCCTGTCTCATATGTAGACATGTTTCTATCTTATAATATCATCTTTGTGACGGTGGGAAATCTTATATTAAACACAAGCAATATTTTAGATAAAACTTAGTAAAAAGTGCTAGTCCATACGTGGTGTGGGAGAATTGTCTTTATTCTGTCAATCATGTATTTTAATAAAATGCTGATTGGCCAGGCAGGAAGTATAGGCGGGTCAACCAGACAG
>LOEQ01006449.1:27580-44617 GCA_001685075.1 Bramus lutescens | reverse complement strand
CTTCCTTCCTTCCTTCCTTCCTTCCTTCCTTCCTTCCTTCCTTCCTCTCCCCCTGATGTGGGAATCCCCTCTTTGTGCTGTGATTACCATAAATGAATAAAGAAACTGCCTTGGCCTGTTGATAGGGCAGAACTTAGGTAGGCAGGGAAGACAGAACAGAGGAAGAAGGGCAGAGTCAGGGGACTCCATGGAACCACGCCCACCAGACTCAGACATGCTGAATCTTTGCTAGTAAGCTACTGCCATGTGGCGATATACAGATTACTAGAAATGTTAAATTAATATGCAAGAGTTAGCCAATAAGATGCCAGAGCTAATGGGCCAAGTAGTGATTTAATTAATACAGTTTCTGTGTGATTATTTCGGTTCTGGGCAGCTGGAACTAGCGGCCTTCCTGTTACGTCCCCCCGCTGCTCTTTTTGAGAAAGGGTCTTACTATGTAGCCTTTGCCAGTCTAGAACTCAAGAACTCACTATGTAGACCAGGCTGGCCTTGGACACATAGGGATCCTTCTGTCTCTGCCCCCTTAATGGTGAGATAAAAGGTGTGCTTTACCATACCCAACTCATTTTTGTTTCTTAAAAACTTACAAAAAGCATTGATTGTTGAAAGAAAGTAATTTATAAGTATTGATAATTTTTTATGTGCTACTAAGGATTAAATTCAGCGACTTAAATACTGTTGGGAGTGCTCTACCAGTGAACCATATTCTTAGCTCTATTTATTTCCTTATTTTATTTTGAGAAAGGGTCTTTCTAATTTACCTCATTTGGAAATCAGTTAATGAATTCACTTTGTCTCCGAGGAAGACCCAAGACTTGTGACCCTTCTGCTTCAACTTCCCAAGTAACTGAAATTAGACTCCTGAGTCATCAGGCCCAGATTAAATATGCAGAACTCTTAGTTGCCTCCCATTCTCGGTTGATTGGGTGCTGTAGAAAATCTTCTTGATTGCTGAGAGTCACAGTAAATGAAGATATAAATGAGAATATGAATGAACCGTGAGGGTACCACTGTGGTCTCTTGTTTACTTTAAGTAAGTCATTCTTACTCCAATTTTTTTAATAAATATAAAGGCAGTGGGCATTCTTCTAGAAAAGTTTATGGGGCATTCAAAGGCATGTTCTCATGAATAACATTCTTGCCTTTTTGGCTCTTGTTTCAGGCAGGAGGGAAATAGATGTGTATGAGGACACCGCTTCTTCCAAAGCCCCGTGCTGTGATGAGAGATGGAGATAATCACTCCATAGGTGGATTGAAGGCAGCACTGAGAAAGAACAACTCCTCTTGGTGCCTGGACTCAAAGGTTGAAGACAGGACTGCACAGAGGTCAGTGACCTACTGGATTTTTCCAGGTTCTGGCTATTGCAAGTAAGCTGTTATGAACATAACCGAGCAAGTGTCCTTGCAGTATGATTAAACATCTTTTGGGTATATGCCCAAGAGTGGTATAGCTAGAGCTTGTGAAAGGTCGATTCCCAGTTTTCTGAAAAACTGCTGATTTTCAGAGTGGCTGTATCAATTTGTATTCCCATCAGCAATGGAGGAGTGTTCCCCTTGCTCCACATCCTCTCCACCATGAGCTGTTGCTTATGTTTTTCAATTTTAGTCATTTTGGCAGGTGTAAGATGTAATCTCCAAGTTGCTTTGATTTGCATTTCCCTGATGGCTAAGGATGTTGAATATCTCATCTTTCTCAGAAATTTGAAATTCTTCTGTTGAGAATTCTCTGTTTAGATCTGTACCCCATTTTTAACTGTATTATTTTATTTGTTGATATCTAGTTTCTCAAATTCTTTATATATTTTAAAAATTGATCCTCTGTTGGATGTGGGGTTGGTGAAGATCTTTTTCAAATTTGTAGGCTGCACTTTTATCCTATTGACTGTGTCCTTTGCCTTACAGAATTTTTTTAATTTTATGAGGTCCCATTTATTAATTGTTAATCTTAGTGCCTAGGTTACTGGTGTTATGTTCAGAAAGTTGTCTCCTGTGCTAGTGTGTTCAAAATTATTTCTTACTTTCTCTTCTGTCAGGTTCAGTGTATCTGGATTTATGTTGAAGTCTTTGATATACTTGAACTTGAGTTTTCTGTAGTGTAAAAAATATGGATCTTTGCATTCTTCTACATGCCGGCATTCAGTTAGACCATCACCATTTATTGAAGGTGCTTTCTTTTTTCAACTGTATAATTTCGGCTTTCATGTCAAATATCATGTATCCATATGTATATGAATATCCATATGGGTCCTCAATTCGATTCCATTGATCCACCTGTTTGTGTGCCAGTACCATAGACTGAGGGCATGTGGGAATTGGAACGTGAGCAATCAGACTGGGGGTGGGAGCAGGGAGGGAGAATGCTGAGAGGGACCACTGGGGTACATTTTGGAGTCAGTGGAAGCTTGGAACATGGAAATATCCCAGGAGTCCATGGGAGGACCTCCCTTAGACTCTTAGCATAGTGGATAAATAGCCTAAACAGGCAGGCCATCTCCTCTGACCAGATTGATGCCTGGCCCAACTGTCATCAGAGAGGTGCCATCCAGAAACTGGTGGAAGCAGATGCAGAGACCCACAGCTAAATTTTAGCCAGAGTTTGGGAATCCTGTGTCAGAGAACGAGAAAGGAGTGTAGGAATCAAAGGGGTCAAGGGTGCTATAGGAAGACTCACAGAGTCTACTAATCTGGACTCATAGGAGCTCATGGAGACTGAACAGACAACCAGGGAGCCTGCATGGGATAATCTATGCACTCCTTGGTCCTCCTGTGGGAGTCCTAACAGTGGGAATAGGGGCTGTCCCTGACTACTCTTTTTCTGGCTTTTGGGACTCTACTTCTCATGCTGGGTGGCTTTTCCCAGCCTTAATGCATAGAGGCGCTTAGTCTTTCTACAACTTGATATGCCATTTTTTTTTGATATTCATGGGAGACCTGTCCTTTTCTGAATGGAAACAGAAGAGGAGGGGATTGGGAGATGGGGTGATGGGGAGCTGTGAGGAGAGATGGAGGGAGTCTGCAATAATAGATGAATAAAAAAAGTAAAAAAGAAACTCAAGAGTAGTGCCTGCATTTTTGCTCTCTGTCAGTCCATCTTGTCTATGTGAAAAGTAATGAAATAGCTTAGCATTCTCTCAGCAAAATGATGAGTTCTTTTTCCTGACGGGGACTATGATTGAAGGTAGTGAATGTTTTGTCTGTCACAATCATGAAACCAGAAAGCTCTCCTAGACACTCATATGGAAGCCAGACTAGAAGTAAGAATTCTGATTTCTGGAGATCTCAGGATTTAAAGTCAACTTACTTAAGGATACAAGTGTCCATGTATTACACTTGCGTGGCTACCTATTTGTGTGCGCATGCGCACACAAACACGCATGCACACGCTCCCACCAGCACAATACCAATGGAGGTTAGAGGGCAACTAACAGGAGTTGAGTTGGTTCTCTCCTTTCACTATTAGTCTTCCAGGGATCAAACTCAGGCGGACATTTACCCCATGAGCCATGCTGCTAGTCTCTAATCAGAAAATTCAAAAGGCCTGTGGTTGCAAGACATTGTCTCTTCAAAGTCCTAGAATAAGTTCCTAGGATTTACAAGTGTCTAGGGGGGGTATTACAGTCTGAAAAGTTGGTCAATGGTATTTTGCTGTTGTTCTTGTCATTTTTCTTCGAGCTATGAAAACTGTTAAAATTCAATAGAAAGTCATGATCTTGAATTCAATTCTGGGGTGATCAAAAGCTATAGTACAGTATTTTTAACTATTTAAGGTAATACAGTCCTTCTGCTATAAGAGGTCGTGAATAACATAATATTGCACTCAATGTTTCTTTTTTCCTTATAAATTAACACAGATTTCCAGTGTCTTTACTGGTTGAAGGTCATTACTAGGGATGAAGTGGCCATGTGCAGTGGTTAGACAAATGCCCGAAATCAGTGCAGATGTTCATCAATGTTTATGGCCAGATGTTGGGGGAAGAGTCAGTATTCTCCAGGTCAGCTATGCTCCAATTGTAGACCACACACCCAAGAATATTTGGACAGCACAAATTGGTCTTGCTGGGTTTTACAGAAAAAGGGCATGAAGTTGGACAGATAGGGAAGCTGGGGTGGATCTGGGAGGCACTGAGTGAGTGAGTGTGATCAGAACCTACTGTACAAAATTCTCAAAGAACCAACAAAAGTATTTTACAAGTTATTTGAATATAAGAGTGGCGTAATTTACGCACTAAAGGAAAACCCCTTCAACAGCTTGTGGGTGATGGAGTAACAAGGACTAGTTAAAGCCACCGTGCTATCTCACCATGGATACAACAGTCCTTCAAGGAATTTTATGGCAATAGAGAAGAAAGTGCATAAATTGTATGTGTGTGTGTGTGTGTGTGTATTGATGGTGATAATTTGTTTACCATCCTGACCTCAGATTGATAAACACTAAAAAGAAGCTAAAACTACTTACTAAGGTCTCACAGGGAGAGAGAAGTTCTGTTGGTTTGATCTTAAAGCTTATAAGCCTGAGGAGAGCTATATATTATGTTTTCCACCTAATAGGAAATTAGTGTTTTTTGTTTAAGGCTATGAGTACCAGCAATTCTCTTCACCTTTAAAGGCTTTGGAGTGATTGAGAAGGCAGTGTCTTGTTTCCCTACCCTGAGAGACCACTTCAGGTGGTTTCACTGTTGCCTCAATACAGGCATTCCCAGTGGCTCCAGGAGCCCTCCTCCAGAGTGCTCTAGTATTTCAGAGAAGTAGCATTCATGGAAAGTGAAAAGGATTAATGGAGTCCTACCCATGTCCATTAGTAAAAGTGAAAGGATAATTGCTTCACATGCATGGTGTTGCAGGCAATTAGGCAGAGGATCAGAATAAGTGTTTTGCAAGGAAGGTGGGGAGCGTCAAAGCATATGTGTTTTGTTGAGATGGCCAACCATTTCAAGCAGATTTTTTTTCAGGAAATATTTTTTATTTGGCTGGGGGAGGAGGAACATATAGTTATTATATAGCACAGAGATTTTGATGTAGTTGAAGAGAGAAAAGACGAGAAAAAAATTGTTGTCAGATGCAGAAATGTGGGAAACAAAGCAGCAAGTGACACCACCATAGAAAAGCTACTGCCTAAAATTAATTGCATCATTTCATTTAAGCTCTCATAGCCACTCCCTTTGCTGTGGCCCAGCGATACCAGGAAATTAGCCTTATATCATGGCTAATAAGTGGTGGAGCTAAGATGGTAAACCCCTTGGTCTCCTAGCTGAACTTAGATACTATTATTCTCTTGTCATTGAGAGACTCGATTTTGAATGAATTATTTCAATGGTTCTTTTTTTTTTTTCTAATCCTGAGTGGAAAAGGAGCCCATAAAGGAGAGCACAGGAGAGGGGAAGCAAGCTACTTGAGGAGCCTTTGGAATGCCCTGTGTGGAAGACAAGTGCGTTCTGGCTGAAGCACAAAGGCTGACAGAAAGCACAGCGAAGCCCTCACAAGCGGTGTCTCTGGTGACAGAATGAGGTTTTCTGGGAGTTACTGCAGTGGCAGACGAATGGAAGGACATTCCGAATCGTGTTGGAGAATAATAAGCATGATGAGATTTCTGTCCTTACTGTCCCCCTTCTTGAGTCTGACACATTATGCAGGAAGCGAGCTTGAGATGAGAAGGAATTGAATCCCAGAGATTAGAGATATTAAAATGTGTGAGCTGCCAGCAGGCAGAATTTAACTGCTTGCCATTTGGTCAAGGGAGCCTTTTTCTAGGGCGACTATATTATCAGAGACAGAAGGGATTTATAGATCATAAGGCAGCAGGGAGCTCCTGGGGGAGTCTGTGTATTGCACTGCTCACACAACTGATTAATGACAATCAGAATTATCAAGTGCTTTCTATGCCATGGTCTTTAGGGTCGTATGATTCAATTTTCAGACTAGCTCATGTCTGGCATGCCATCATTAAAATTATCTCTATAGTGAAGAAAAACAGACCAGATAGAAGAAGTTTAAAGGGCTTGTCCAAGAGTAACCTTTGTAAAGTCTTAAAGTTGGGGTTTGGACCTAGGAGCACTCACTTTGTACCGCAAGTATTTACCTTGTGTCTAACTGGAAGTCCTACATCTGTTTTTCTACTTTTCTCGGCATGTAGATTAGATATTATGGCTTGCTTTATTATTAAAACTTATTTTTAAAGGTAGTGAAAATTGACTTTAGAGAAGCTTCTTTACTGCAGAAAGTCTAAAGAAACTGCTCTTTCATGTACAGTCATATATTTAGTAACTTGAATATGGTCTGAAAAACACTTGCTTGGGGTCATGTCTATGTGAACATCATTGCTGCAGAATATTCCTTTACATTGTGTGAAGATGTGTCATTGTGACTGGTTTAATAAAAAGTCAAAAGGCCAATAACTAGGCATGACTTCTGGACAGAGAGAATGCTGGGAATTAAAAAAGGCAGAGTTTTCATCTGGACAGAGACGGAGTCTAGATTGAATCATCCCAAATGGCATTAAAACAGATTAAAGCAGATAGGAACCACCCTGTTTCACACTTAGTAAAGAAATCAAAAGGCATGAACAGACGATCTGTCACACCTCTCCCTCACGGGCCACAATGGTACAGTTGCAAGTAAAACAGTAACTAACTAAATATGGAGCTCAAGCTGTGGTGGTTGACTTACATAATTTTAGGACAAACTGAGAAACTGAGGTTTTTCCAGTCCTTGTCAGGTAGACAGAGAAACTCATGTCCCACCATCACCATCTTGCAAATGAAGCCCCCGTCTGTGTCAGAAAGCACATCAGTGACACTGCATAGAGGAAGTGACAAGACTCAGGTTAGGAATTAAATTATTTGGTTATCTATACATATCTTTCTATGAAAAATGCAAGTGTAAATATTGTCCTAATAACTTTAATTGTATTCATTAAGATTAGGTTATGAAAGTATCTATTAGATATTTAAATTTGTTTAATAAAATATTGACTGAAAATCCACAGACTATTTTTACACAAATGTACTAATGGGGGAACAGTAGAACCTTTTCCATTCAGGTCAGTGTCTACATTCAGACCAAATGAGGAATATAAACATTTTTCTTACTCATATTGGTGAGCACATAAGGAATGAAATAGTTGTATTTGCTCTTTGGACCATTGCTCAAGACTTGATACTAATTTTCATCCCAAATTCCTGTGTTGAAACCTATTCCCTAATGAGACTGTATTTGAATGTGGAGTCTGTTGAAGGTAATAGTTATGGGTTAGTGCCTCTTTAAGAAAGCTTCTGAGAATGGAGAGTGCCCCATCCCTTCTCCCAAGATAACACCAGAGCAAACACTTCAGTCTCAGGACTTGGAAGCAGGATCTCTCTAGACATGCAATCTCCTGGTTCCTGAATCTTGGACTGTCTCATTGTGAGCATCCAGAATATATTTCTCATGTTTAGGTTTGTTTTAGATTTTTCCAGTCTAGGATAATTTTTTAAAGAAATTTGAGAAGCTAAGTCAATTATCATCTGTTAATCTAATAATATTAACAGCCCACACTTTTTCCAGTAGCACATGAGTCAATTATAAATTTGTTTCCATAATGCATTTTCCTACATAAAAGACCAAGACATTCACTCTCCTTCTAACCTTTTGATTTCACATGTCGCTAACTGAAATACTAGTAACAGAAAAAAAATCCAATTTATAATTCGGCATAGACTTTTAGATTATAATATATCTATGTTCATTTCAAGATGTGTTTACTGAAAACAACTCTTTTATCTTAGGATTCAGTTCTTTTCCCACCAATATTAGTTGTAGCTTCTTCTGAGCATTCAAATGAGTGACAGTAAAATGAAGCTCTTTTCAGTTTTATAAATAATCCTAGAAAGTCATAAGATATTCAAATACTGATCAGAGTTCTTGTCCCTCTAAAAGTGTATCAGCCTGTACAATCTACCTAATTTCTCCATATGTAGACATAAAAGAGTTCAAATACATAGCACAAATAAAGAAAAAAGAAGGGAATACTTATGTATTTTGATCTTAGAAATTATCTCAGAAAAAAAGAAACTATCTCAGACCAAACTAGAATTATTATCTTAACATTTTGTAAGGGTTATACCAAAATTCTGAAGAAAATATTGCAATGATCAATGTAAACTTATGATTAGCTAATATGAAATTTCCATCCAGGCATTATCTTCAGACATTGTCTATTAAAAGTGAAGATGTATTCTTATAAGTCTACATAAATACAGAGATATATTTATATTATGTATTGTTATATGTTTGTATTATATATAAATATGTTTATATTATATATGTAGGTATGGATATATAATACACATCTATAATATTTATTATACATGCATTAAATAATGTACATAAACACACACACACACACATATATATATGTGTGTGTATATAATACAGACAGCCCAACTTTTAATTCATAAACCACATATGTCCCAGGATCTCTCTTGGAGTGCTCGAAGCCTGTGATTGTCTTCAATTGGATATATGGCAATACCATTTTGCACCTTCCTTGCCAGAATAACATGTCAGCCTATGGGTGTTCATGTATCAGCTAGAAGGGTTGAAGAGATGAGAGGAAAAGTTAAAATCACTACAGATTTCATCAAGTCTACTGAGGGGCTATAGCACTAATACATTTTCACAGAAGACTTTAGGTCTTTTGTTTGATTTCTTCTAAATCAATAGGAAACATTGGACTGGGAGGGTTAATCAGTAATTGTAAGTGTTTACTAAGCAATAATGACAGAGTTTGAACCCAGTGTTGCTGTAGTTATTCAGAGGCTAGTCTCAGCTTTGTGAATAGACAGTATGTAAGGAAGTGGGTTGAGCAGGGAGAAAGACTTGCTATTTGGTCACAAGATCCTTTACATTGTTATGTTCCTTCTTTGAACTCTTGTGTCTCTTCTCTATCTTCTTCTACCTCTTGTTGTAGCAGCATACTTCTAGCTATTATTAATGACAACATTCTCTTTGATAGTAATTGTCATTCATATCCTTATTTGATCTTTACAATCACCCTATGTGATGCACATTACTGTGTACATATTGCAGATTATAGCTACTGAGATCTAGAAAACTTAGCAAAAATTTTCAAAGATCCAAGAGCGTATTAAAGGAGCAAGAACAACTCATCTTAAATGGGTCACAGATCTTAAAACGTATTCAGGCTTCTCCTGCAGCATAAGATATAATCTGTTCACTATGATCAATGCTGAGAAGCGATAACGTGTGAACATATGGTGAGATTTCCAACACAGCGAAGATACCTAAGATTTATGAAGAGCTAAGTTTTCTCATCTGGTTTTTAAAGTGTTAATATAGGCAAGATGAGACAAGTTTAAAGTAAAGAAACAGTCTTTGCTATTACAACAGATCAGAAAGATAATGTCCACAACAGTAGAAATATTCATCAATTATTTCAAAAATTTTTATATATTTAACAGAAAGGAGACATCATGATGACACATCTATGCCCCCATCCTAAGGAATATTTACAAAGATATCCTTTGCCACACACTTTTAACCCCCTTTATCAACTCATCTTCAAGAAAGTATGATACAAACACTCAATCCTTGTGACTGGAATCCCTAAGGGAGAACCTTTGGCAGCAATTTTAGCACAGCTATGCTAAATATAACTATGTCACATGACGGTAGTAAGTTAGAGCTGCTTCCTGAAATTTTAAATCACATATACTATCTGTCTCCAACTCTTAATACTTAGAACACAATGAGCTACTACTGTCCAAAATACAACATTTACACTGCCATGAGTGAGACAGAGAAACATGTACACACACATATGAGAGGTGGAGAGAAAGTGTGACAATCCTCTCAGCTTTAATGAGAAGAGCTTAGTGACCCACCCACAAAGTGAGTAATTGATGTAATAGTGCTAGTATACAAATAAAAGTCTGAAACTTCTTTGGAATGAAGTGTTAAAGGCAAATGTTGATTTACAAAATTTCTACTATTGCATGGTAAGTTTTGTGCATAGATTTAATTGATAGAGGAATATAACTAAAGAGTAAAGATGATTAAACTTTAGGTCAACAAAAACTACATGAAGGACAAACTGCTGCATTCAAGTGGTTAACTGCTGTTTATTATTGAACCTGGGGCTCTATTTTTCATGAATAATGTAGGAAACATCATCGGTGCTTCAACTGTGTTCATCTATCTGTAATTCTGGTGATAGCATTATTTTTAGGCTGACATATTTTTCTGGACATGATTAATTTTCTTGGGGATTTATTCTAGTTACTGACTTTGTTGATACAAAATAAATGCCACAGTATAATGAGAACCTAAGTTATTTATTCATTGAAAGCAGAAGGCATCCTTGTGTAGGGAAGTATGATTCACTGTGAATTATTTAGTTCCTGTAGTCATATGCTGTCAGCACTACAGGGAACCTCAGGGATTTCTCAGTTCAGAGGATTTCAAAAGATTTCTTTGCAGTCCTGGGGTTCCTCAGATGTGCCTGGCACCAGCCCACTCCCTCCCGTCATATCAGCCATGTTACTTTTAAAAAGTGTAATAGCTAGTAAGATGTCTTTGATAAAAATATCTTCTAGAAAAAAAATGTTCTCATTTTACCAGGAACAATGTAGGATTCCCTTATGTAGAGAGACTCCACAAAGAGGACGCTCTGGGCAATGGCGGCAGGTCAGGCGGCCATGTCCTTTGTATTCCTGTCATGGTTTTCTTCATAGAATTTACTGAAATAGTTTATGTTCTAAGACATCTATAGTTTGTTTACGTTTTAAACCTATGCAGAATAAAACAAAATACAAAACTCCATGTTTAGATCTAGTTTTTTTAATGTCTAAATATTAGTTGTTTCTGAGGGTAGAAGTGGGTGGTTATTTTGATAAATTAGTTAAGAAAGTTGGAAAAAGCTGGCATGAAAGAAAGGAAGGAAGATAAGTAAAAATAAGTGAAGTGGGAGGAAGGAGAAAGGACAGAGGAGGGAAGAGAGAAATTGAAGAAAAGGGGTTGATTTTATTGTGACTATTTGTTTTGATCAATATGACTACTTCAGGACCTGATAGCTGCTCAATTCTTTTCACATAAGGTCTCAAGACATAATGAAAATTGTCACAGTCCTCCTGCCTCAACCTCTTGAATGGTGGGATTACAGATGTGCACCACAAAACTTGACTTCTAATTCATTTTCTAGATTAAGACATTAAAATATTAAAGTTAATTTTATTGAACCTCATACCATGTAAAACAGCAAATATTTGAAATCTGCTTCAAGCTGAAAGTGATTCATTTTCATTTTAAATTCTATTTGTTGTCTTCTAAGTGAACAATGACATCAAGAACCAACAGTCAATAATTCTAAAAGAAAACTATGAGAAAACTGATGTAAATTGAAGAAAATATCTCAACTGTACCTTCTCAACTTGAAGAACATCTCTAAAGATCAAATGAAAACATGTGATAAAATTAAGAATTTTAGAGGTCATTTGTTACACATTTGTGTGTTTTTTGAATAGAGGAGAGATCCTGTTCTCATTCTGTAAGTCAAATAGCCCAAATTTTATTCACTATAATTCCTTTCATATTACATTGATATTGACTTTTACCTTTGCTTCTCATCTAAGGCTGCAAAATTTCTTAGTACAAAGATTTTACCCATTATTTGTGTATCTTTGATAGCTGCTGATTCACGCAAGCAAATAGTAGACTTAATATTAATATTTACTTAGTGACTGGAACATTAGTGCATGACTCTAAAGAGGCTTCCACACTGAGATTCTGATACTTGTACTTTCTGGTACCTCCTTAAATGTCTGTGCTATTTAGACAATTCTTCCTTCCACAGATCTTAGTGGCAAAGCCCATATCCCAACTTTCTCAAAATTGTTCACACAATTTTCATGACCAATATACCCAACTGACAAACCAACTTCATGTATAGTCTAATTCATCTGTATGTGTAAGGAATAGGAGAATTCAAGCCCAGGAAATGTATGGTGGTAATCTCTCCTATAAAATTTCACTTTCAGTTTACTAAACATATGCAAGTATGCTGTGCATGCACACATACATGACTGCAAGGCGAATGTTTTCCCTTTGAAAACCTGTCAACACACTATTCACTTTAGAGAACAGTAAATGCTACTTGATAAGTAAATATTAAAAGCTACATTCTGTGCAAATATTGCACAGAATGCTTAATCATTACCTTGTTATGAAGTGGGTCCGACACTATTCAGTGAAGGAAATAGAGGTTAGTAAAGTCAAGAAACTGCACGTAGCTGGTCATTACAAAGATTTACATTCTGATGCATACACATCTAATACTGTGCCTCAGTGTAGACCTGCTCATACTGTGCCATGATCAAAAACCTCATCCAGGACTTCAAAGATAAAAGGAAAATGCCTTACTTCAAGAAACCTGAAAGTTCTTGATCACTCCTAACTGCTTGACATTAGTCATTTTCTAATATCACTGAAAAGAATATCCATGTTCATTTAAAAAGTCTCCCATTAGCATTTTAACCATATCCAGCCTCAACGAGTGGTCTTCTGTCCATGTAGACAGCCTTCATCTTCATAGCAGACCGCTTGGTTTAGTTTCTTCTGAAACAGAGTCATCTCTTTGGCTAATTTGCAAATTGAAAAGATCAGTGAAGTGTGAGATGGAAATAAATATGAAAATACGGGAACATATGCTCAAGGTGCTGAAGGAGGCAGCCTGTACAGGGTTTCTCAGCATCCGGGCTGCTCTGTCGCTTACTCCTTGGGACATCTGTGCCGGTGCCAAGCTGTCTGAGAAAGGCTTTGAGCCAAACCATCACACAGACTTTGTCGTCCACATGTCGCTGTGGTGATTCTGCTATGCAGAAGCACCTGCCTGCAAGCACTATTTTCTCTGCGATGCTGCAGCATGATTCAGACTTATGCTCTGGCTCCATCTAATAACACCTTGGCAATCTCTCCACAGCAGGGCCTCGACATGGCTCTGTTAATCTTCTTGCCCTCTGTGGGAAGTAAGGGCTATGATTTTCCTTTGCCTCACAAATGAAATTGAATTACTCGGAATCAGTGAAGCAGTGTCCAGTGAATAAAATGGACAAGAAACCAGGCAGACAAATCTCAGTGTCTTCAACCATCTTGAAGGAAGAGAGAGATTTCCCAAGCAATAACTCAGTGAGGCAAGAGCCTCAGCTTGCTGTGTGGTGTCGTTTACTAAATCTGAAGCCAGGAGGAATTGCATGGAACAGACAGCACTGCCTAACAGCCAACTTAATGTCACTGCCTCTTTTACTTAAATCATGCCTTTGCCCCCTTGTCATCTTCCTCTTGCAAATCTGGGGAGTTGCTATCCTCCTGAAATTTTAGACTGCGTTTCTGCCTTCATGTCTAGCAGTACTAGACAGACTGTTGCATTCTCTTACGTAAATACCACTAAGCACAGGCGGCGCGTGCGCGCAGGGGTGAGGTGTTCTGCTTTTGTGCTACTCAACTCTAGCTCATCAGGAAGGCTCCTAGAGGCCACATAAAAGTGACATGTTTTAAGAAGTGTTTTTGGATTACAGAAGCTCTAGTGCTTGCTTCTGTGAAGAAGTACTTAAAGGTTCAGTACCATCTTTGGTATTCAAAAAAGATGAATGTGGTGTTCCAGTGCGACCGCAGGGTATGTGTTGCTTACAAATTTCCAAGTGCTTATAACCCATAGTCGTATTTCTACTGTAATCACTGTTCTAAGCCAAAGTTGACACTGATGCCATTTTTCCCAGAGTAGGCTCCCTGGAGTACCAGCGCTATGGAAATGCTCTGTGTGGAAATGCGGAATTTCTCCCTCCTGTGATTTGGTGGAAGAGAGATATGTGCTACAGCGTGTTTCAAAATTATTTACTCGGGAACTGCTGTTTCCTCAAAGTATCAGAAGGGATACATTCATCTGCTAAAATGAACATCTGAGGAAAAAAATGTGTAGGAACAAGAGAGAGATAGACTGCCAACATCTAAATGTTTAGAGACGAAAGAAGTACAGTGTTCTTTATTTAAACATTATAGCATGCATTGATTTCTACCTGCTATAACCAGTTTTAAGGCAAAATTCACAATGCTGTGTCTACACATAGCCCCTTTTTCCTAGTGCACACAGTAGGTGTGCATTAGATAAACTGTTATCGAACAAGTAGGTGAAAGAGGGAGTCTGTCTATATTCACACGACTATTGCATTGACTGTGTTTCAAAGCAAATAAGCAGGCAATATTAGAACAGATGTTTCCAAGCTACCATGGTAGCTCCGCTTCCCTCTCTGTAACTTGTAAATAATAAAATCACATGCGTGTTTCAAAATGTCAGTCTCTGTTGCTAGCTGTGCTGTTGCCTTGGCAACAGAGAAGATGACATTATAAACTGCGCTCTCTGCCATGGCTGCTGTGTAAGTGTTACCCTGCAGGACTCCACAACAAGCTATTATTATGGATCTCTACGAGCCTTACTTTTGAATCTCGATGTGAGTGTGCCTGTGAGGATGAAGTTACCTAATGGCAATTCCCTTCCTTATTCAGGCCTCATATCCCATTTGCTAAATAATTATTTTATTCCCCCTTTATTTGCCTCAATTATATTCTCAGTAGATGGCTTGTTGTTTATGAACATATCTGCAAGCGTCCTGATGATTAGGCTTCGGGATTTCACAGATCTCAAGAACTCATTAGACATTGGAGGAACAGACACTCATTCACTTTTATCTTTGCTAAGTAGAAACAAAAGCAAAATGAAAGTAATTGCCCAGTATCCTAGTTTTATTAATGAGTGAACACTTTGGTCCCCCAGAAAGAGAACACTTTTAAAATCAGAAGCATCGTTTGAATGGAAGAGCCTTATGAAAGAGCAATTATATCACCTTTACTCATTTTATTAAACTGTGGGAAGTTTCTTTTGTTGTAAGTTTTCTTTCACAGACATGGAACTTGAAAGCCTCCTCTCAGGACACCAAGAAAATCAAAGCGAATATAAAATAATGTTTGATTATAGATGAAACCAGTGTTTCGCACAATGCAGAATTCTCTCCTGTCACTGGCAGAACAAAGACATGGCACAGTTGGTACCATGGTACTCTCCAAAGTGCATGTGTTCAACATCACCGAAATTAACCATCACCACCCTCCCCCAGCTTCCAGCCCCCCCAGCACACCACCTCTTAGAGGACAGCTTCACTTCCTTTCTCTTGAGACAGCTGTAATTATTTAAATCTCCTATTTACTTATGGACACATTACTCAAATCACTACCCATCCCTCTGGTGGCTTGAACTTTCTATTATACCCTCTTCTCTGAATTTTTAAACACTTCAGTGAGACATGAGCCATTACCTTATCCCTACTCAACGTTTCAAAGAAAACTATTAAACCTGAGTCTTCTGAGCCAGTGTTCACTCTGAGTGAAATTAATATGGCCCCCAAAGAACACATGGGCACCTTTGTTGTTCTCGATGTACTTCTGGGAAGGGTGAGATCTAGACCTTTGTCCCTCTCTCAACAGGGAAACATGCTCCGCAGTTGAGTGCTCATCTTGCACATACAAGGTCTTAGATTTGACTCGTCTGAAAAACAGAACGGGTAGAAGCGAATTAGCCAAAGTCTACCTCTGTTAAGGTGCATGCCTGTCCTCCTGGCCACTACCATCTTGTGTATCTGTGCATGTGTAAGAAGTCAGGGAGCCTCTGTACTTGTCAATCAATTCATTGCCAAGGAGCCCCGAACAGTGCTTACCTTGAGATCTCTGGCTAATGTCTTAGACAGGAGAGAGTTTGAGTTAAGTGGTAGGATTAGGACATGTAGCCAACTCCAACCCCATTCACACTTCACATCCCATTTCCTCTGCATATCCTCCCACTGCAATCTGGCATCACCACCCACAAAGCACCCTAGCCATGCTGGCAAAATTCACAAATGTCTTTCTCTTTGTCAAAGCCAATGGCATTCGTCAATCATATAATGTTTCCCTGTGTCTTGAAAATCTTGACGTTAAAAAAATGAAGTTTTAAAACACTTAGAATCTCAAAAAATAGATATTTGATATTTTATTCTTTCTTATTCTAACACTTCTGATAATTTTCTCTTTGAAATTCCTTACAAGTCTTTTCCATTATTTTTTTAAAGTCAACATATTTTCCTAAATTTACTGCTATTTTCTTCTCTAGCCCTTTCCCCTGGTCCCTGCATTAAATCTCTTTAATGTTGATGTTCTCCTATGTTCTCATCCTGTCCTTGGAATGCTATTGTTGTTTCCATTGCTTTTGAGGTTAACTTCCAAGTGCACATATCCTGGTAGTGTTTGGTAGCCTGTGGGTCTTAACAGTCTCCTTCGACCATCATGAAACACAGATATTTACATTATGATTCATAATAGTAGCAAGATTACAGTGATGAAGTAGTAATGAAAAAATGTTACGGTTGGGTCACTACTCGTGAGGAACTGTGTTACGGGGTCTCAGTTTAGGAAGGTTGAGAATCATTGCAATAAGGTATGTTCCCTGAGTTTAAGTTCTACACAGATAATCTGTGATTTACATGTGATTATGTCACAAGAAGTCTATGGCAGATCGAAAATGGCGTAACCTGAAATTGCATTTAATATACATATTCTATTTAGATCCACTCTACATCTGCTCTGCTCTACATCTCCAGTGTACGTGAGAGAACATAAATTGATTACCCATATGACCTGGTACTGAGCAGAGAGTTGTGACTTACTATTATTCCCTGCCTTAAGAAGCAGAATTGTACAAAATGTCAGGAACCTTGGAAAGACCACAATTCTAAAGTCAAAGTATTCCTTCTATTGAATATGTATTACATTTTGTGCCACCCAAAAGTTAAAAATAAATAAATAAGAAATAAATAAGCAGATAAATAAAAAAATCCTAACTTGAGCAATTGTTAAGTCTGGTCCATCGACAAGTTACAGCTCATTAGAGCACTTTTCTAGTCTTCCCTCCTCCTCCACTTTTCTAGTCTTTCCTCCTCCACTTTTCTAGTCTCGCCTCCT
>LOEQ01006448.1:77596-111842 GCA_001685075.1 Bramus lutescens | reverse complement strand
GCCGTGCGGGAGCTGGGCTGGACGAAAAGCAGGCCTGCTCCCCTATCACTACACTGCAGTCAAGGTCACCCAGTATGATTGTGTCACATCCCTGTCATTTTCTCTCTTGCTTCATTCTACCCTAGCTTCATGAGATGCCTTTCATCTCCTGCTAGTCTCAGCCCTATCCTCAGGGGCCCGTCTACCTTCACCCCATATTCACTCTGATTCTTCCTAAGGATAACAAAGAGGGTGCTTTCTCTCACCTGGCTGCTCTCCCAAGCCCTAGGCTTTGCCTCATGAATTCATTTCATTAAGTTTCTGGAAAGATCTTTGCTAGCACTGTGAAGAGTTTGTTTCTCAGAATGCTGTCCATGGGATTACAGAAGACCAATAAGTCCTCATGCTAGGAAACCCTTCCAGAGAACACGGTCTCTGGTCTCCTAAGAGGAGTAGTCATTCTTCCCAGAGACAGCACTGTCTCTGCTGTTTGAGGAGTATATTTTGAAGTTTCTAAGAAACTAACTTTAGAGGAGGAGTACATAAATCCATACAACCACGGTCTCTGGTTTTTTTTTCAAAGGTGAAAAATACACACACTGGAGAAAAGATAGCACAGTCAATGAATGGTGATGGAAAACTCAAATATGTAGAAGGATGAAGCTAGACCTTTATCTCTCTATTCAACCCCAAGTGAGTCAAAGACATCAACACAGAACCAGAAACAATAATGACGATTTTTTTCTTTTTCTTTTTCTTTTTTTCTTCCTTTTTTGGTTTTTTGTTGTTTTTCAAGATAGGGTTTCTCTGTGTAAATTTGGAGCCTGTCATGGAACTTGCTATGTAGACCAGGCTGACCTCAAACTCACAGAGATCTCCCTGCTTCTGCCTCCCAAGTGTTGGGATTAAATGTGTGTGCCACTACTGCCCAGCTAATGAAGGATTTTTTTTACATTTTTAATAGTATTTTAGTCCTTAAAAATTTCATACAATGTATTTTGATCATCTTTACTCCCCTCCCTAAGCTCCTCCAGGATTCACCCCTACCTCCCTACTCACTCAACTTCATATCTTTATGTTTTTCTTCTAAGACCAGAGAATCCAATTTCTACTGCCCAAATACTTTGCGGAGTTGTGTCAACCCCTGAAGTGTGACCTACCTGTGAGGAGTCACATTCTTGAAGAAAACTGACCCTTCCTCTCCCAGCAGCTAGCAATTACCAATATCTCCTTGGCTAAGGGTGGAACTTCATTCCCACCCCTCTGCTGGGCTGCTGTCTGGCTTGAGCTTGTATGGGTCTTGTGTATTCTGTCACAAATGGTGTGAGTTCATACATTTATCTACCCTGTTCTGTCTAGAAAACACTGCTTCCTTGTCATTATCTACCATTTCTGGCTGCTAAAGCATTCCCACGCCCTCTGCTATAAACATGCTTGAGTCTTGAGAGGAGGTGTGTGATATAGATATCCCATTTAGAGCTAAAAGCTCCATGGTCTCTTAATCACTGTCCCTTGATCAGTTGTGGATTTCACTCTCTATGGCAAGAAGAAGGTTTCCTAATAAGGACTGAGTGATATACTAAACTATGGGCATAGCTAGAGTCTATAACTTTTGTATCCACAGGTTGTTGGCCCCAAAAATGGTGCCAGTGATGACTTCCATCTTGAGGAGTCTTAAATCCAGTGAAAAATGAGTTGGTTGTTACAATAGCCATCATGCCACTCTTGCACTGTGGGTTTACCTTGCCAGGCCACTTGTTGTAGCTCTTAGAATTCATAGCTAAGTAAGACTGATAACTACATTTCTCCTCTGATAGCATACATAGCATCTGCCAATACTATGAAAGACAGCTAATAGTAAAGAGGGTTCCAGATGAGTTGAGTACCAGCTTTCTTTGTATATGTTCTGTGACTCAAATGTATGATGTCTTTAGCAAAACGGCCTCACTGTCAAGTTCTGGTAACCAAGAGCAATGGTCATAGCCTGTAATGTTTGGGTGTATGTGCAGCTCATATAAACTTTTAGAGATTGTGGCAGTATCCACAGGGCCTGCATGGGTCTGCACCAGGTCTTCTATGCATATATTATGGCTTCCAGCTTAGTGGTTTTGTGGGATTCCTTAGTGTGCAAAACTAGTGGGTGTCTGATTTGGGGGCATTCTCTTGGGCTCTTTCCATTCTGTTTTGTTCAATTCAAATATGTTAACCTTTTTAAAAATCTCATTATGCTTTTATTATATTATTTTATCATATTATATTATGCTATTAGCCCTTAGAAGCCTTTTTTCTTTTTTTTATTCTTTTTCTGCATGTTTGTTTTCTAATGAGACAGAAAGGGAGTGGATCCACATAGGAGGGGAGATGGGGAAAAGCTAGGAGGAACAGAGAGAGGAGAAGCCATAATCAGGTTGTATTATGTGAGAAAAAATCTAATTTTAATAAAAGGAGGAAAAGAATAATGGTCTTAGGCTATCTATACAAAACAATGTTTTAATTGCCTTTCTTTGGTTTGTGTGTCAGATGGATGGGAGGCTGCATCCTTGGCTCATGCAATGGCCAGAAAACAGCTAGCAGGAGTCAGCTCTCTCCTTCCACCCATGAAGATTGAATTCAGGCAAACAACTTTACCTGCTGAGCCAACTCAGGGTGTATGTAAGGTTTGAATTCAGAAGTTCCAGAAATACAGACTCATTATATAAATAATCCTGTAATCCTATATCCTGTAATCCTATATACAAGCTTTATAAGATTTTTACTACTCTGTGGTTTTAGCTATTTTACAGCAATTTAAGCATGGCTGTAAAGTTTGGGGCATAGCAGATTATAAATTGAATGTGGCTAAAAGCAACTAAGTGATTAAGCTTTACCCATACGATTGCAATGATGAAGTCAGTAAATAATAAGCAGTTTAATTATATTTCTGACACACATGACATGTCACTTATGCATCATAATAATTATTTGGTTTAGAAGCTTTATTCTATTTTTTTCCTGAAATTGGCTGAAATGATCATTTGGACTTAATATGTTTTTATTAAAGAATGAGCATCCTTGTTCTTATAATTGGAAGTAGTTTATTTGCATTTATTACATTTCAATAAAGACATGAGAGGAAATGATCCTAGGAAGGGAAGAGGTTCATAAAGAATATCAAATGCAAGCTGACTACTGCCCAGAAGAAGAAGAGCAAGAAGAGAGCATCGTTTTTACAAGGAAAACTCCTGTTGTGGGACTCTGTCCTCTGAGCACAATGACCATTACCATTGTAATCAGAGTAGCTGTGTTTACCCACAAGAAACACTCAGAATCTGATGGTTGGGTTTCCTTATATGAAGTGATGGGGAGGGCCATTAGAACCTCACCTGAGATGCCAACCACTCCTTTTTGGGCCTCCCTTCCAACTGTATGCAGTTCTCAGTAGCTGCTAGAATATGTAAAGGATGGTCCTGAGGAGGGCTCTCCATCTGTGCAGCTATGGGGAAGTTGACAGCCATGCTAGGAAAGAAACGTTGGTGATGCCACTGTTTTAAAGTCACTGGTGCTCCAGCAGGCTGCCGTACACCCATGCTTCTGTAAGCAAGCCCAATAAATTCACTGGTTCATCGTGATAGACTTGGGTAGAACCATTCCTTTGGTCTTTCTCTCATCGCTGCCTTATCCAGGGTTAACAAATGTTTATTCATGATTCCCCAGGGAAAGTTCACACAACAGCACTGTAAAAAATAAAAATAAAAAAAGGAGGAGGAGTAGGAGAAGCAAATTTTAAAGAATGAGTTACTAATGAACTTTTAAAAGGAAATGAATTAAGGAGACCTTTTGATTTGTGGAAACAAAGATATTTCTCGGGAAATTACTAAAGAAATCCTAATAAAATGGCAGTGATGGACTAATTCAAGTGTTTCTAGAAAGTAGATATCTCCTCACATCAAAAATCATTTTAAATGAAAAGTTACATAATTCTGTTTAGTGCACCTGATACTGAAAGTGTCAATGGATGTCGCTTCCAGTTCACTGCAGCTGTGGGGCAGTACAGGCAGATCAAGTCAATAATTCTAACTTTACTGGCTCCTGTATAAATTACTTCCTCTTGTTTCTCTTTAGTAAGATAAGAATTGAGTCAAAATGAACAGTAAGATTTCCCCCAGCTTTAGAACTTCAGTTTCTGGGTTCAGTAAAGAAACAAACAGAATAACAGAACGTGTCTACATACAATGCTACTGATATTGGCATTTATTATAGTTATTAATTTTTACATTGTCTCTTCTAAAACATAAAAGTCCTATTAATGTTTTCACTTATAGTAACAGAAAATTAATGACTGAGAGCAACTATTCTACGTAAAAAAAAATTTAATCTCAAATCAAGATCCAGAAGACTGGAATTCTGTGGTTTAGTATTACTTTTCAGTCTAAGGACCATTACTCACTGAGGAGTGTCAGGTGAAATTTGAGGACCTAGACAGCTCTTTCCAATGCACTCAATAGGAGAAGAGTTAAAGCTTGGAACATTTTGGAAATGGAAACCAATAGGACTTAGTAAGAGTTTGTAGCTCTGGTTAGAGGCACAACTAGCTGTATCCTGGGGAAATGATGAGGAAAAAAGTAAATTAGTTTGAGTTATAGGGTTTTTCACTCTACTGTCAAAGATAATAACAGTAGATTCTGATATAATTACTCTTATTATGTCATTAAAATGATGAATTTCACAGTAGAAGGTCTAGGACATTGATTTATGAGGTACTACTCAAGGAAGGCCTGGGGGTCTCTCAAACAGCACAGACTATGGCCATTCCTCTTATTCATCTACCATAACTAGATGGGAGGATCCTTTTGCCAAAATCAATCTCAAAATGACCAGGTAGCATCCTCCTTGATAGCTACTTTCATAGTATTGGAAGGTGCTGTGCCAGTCGCTAGGGAAGAAACACATCAAAGGTCTTATCCTACATTGGACCCTGTATGCTATAATACCAACCTACCATGCAAGATGTGCCCAATGCTGCAATAGTGATACAATCATTATAGGGTAATAAACAGGTTTCTCATTGGTTTTGTGGCCTGCTCCACAGGAGGGAATTTCATCCCTCATATTGTAACCCTGGTCAAAAGCCTATGGCTAAGGATGTCATGGGCCAGAGTGTAGAACCTGTTATTGTCATTTTTCCTTGCCAACAAAATTATCTTCTAAATGTTTATCTGTATACCTAAAGTCCTAGGCTGCTCTCAACCTTGGTCAGAAAGCTTTGCTTGCAGTGGGCCTAAATCATTAGAGAGCCACATAGTGCTCAAAGTATGAGAATAAGAAATTAAGACTTCATCCCTAAAGAGGGCATTAGTGTTGATATCCTTCTCAAAGTCTCAGGGACCATAATGGAAGAGAAGGCAGAAAGAATATAAGAGACAAAAGGTGGGGAAGAATATTGGGAAGTGCTGTCTAGACACGACATGACCACTGCACTGATGAGCTCACAACTCCTGTGGTTACCTATACAAGACTTGCACAAGATCAAGCCAGCCAAAATCCTAGCATTGATGGGGTGAATTCTCTCCCAACCTCATCCTTATTAGGAGATACTGGCAATAGATAGCTGCTGAGGGAAGAGTAATCATTCTCTTTTAAAGATGTGGTTCCCGGCGGGCCCATGCTCCAATGGATGGCCCCACACTAGTGCTCATATGGGCAGCGAGGAAGTGTGGGAAAATATGGGGAAAGTGTCAGAGGGGTGAATTGGGTACATATCAGGTTTCATTGTATACATCAATGAAATTATCAAAAACTAAAGTCTTTTTTAATGATGAAATTTTCATCTAGAATATAAGTTAATAGCCTTTGTCAATTTTAGAGAAAAGCTATTGTACCCTCAATTGCTCTTGTTTATTCTTTCTCTTTTCCATGAGCCTTCACAAACAGTAGACTTTGGAAGATGATATTTTTATTAAATACAGTAATTAACATTTTTTATTTTTCTTATATATTTATGTACACTTAGAATAATTTCCTTTCATTTGAATAATGCCCACTTTAATATTTTCCTTCACTTCAACAAATTGAGTTTTATTGATTGTCTAAATACTTTATTATACCTTCAGTTTTTTAATAGCTTTGACCATTGTGTATAGAATTCTAGATTAAAAGTCAGTATTTTGCTGTTGTTGGTTTTTCAGCATTTTGTAGCATTACATCTTTGACTTTCTTGGTTTTGTTGAGAAGTGTGGCATGTGTCATGTGTCATCATATATAATCTGTATATTTTCCTCTGGTTTCAGTGTGTGTGTGTGTGTATCTGTGTCTGTGTGACTGTTTCTGTGTGCCAAGGAGAATTGCAATGTTGTTACATCATACTTTCATTGCAAAGCAAGTATCTCCAAAACATATGTCAGAAGTTGACTTCCAAGCACCTCTAGAAAGTTCCATCTTGAGTATCCTACCACTCACCTAAAGCATGATTCAGGAAGAGATGCTTTATGGAGATCACCAGAGACCATGCAAGAGACAACCTGGAAGACACATTAACCATGAAGACTTGAAATTTACTGGATTTTAACTATCGATTTGCCTTGGGAAATTTTCAATTTCTAATACTAACTTGGACTTCAAAAATGTGTTCTGAGTCATATTATTTTTATCTTCTGGGAGATAATTGCTGAGCGAGAGTCACTACTATGTCTTCACTTTAACTCCTGAGCTAGATGTACACATTAGAGAAATTTGCTTAGTCACCTGACATCTTCAGTGTGACAACCACCATAGTCAGTTCCTCTGGTAGATACTCATCCTGGATGGCTTCTGTTGCTAGCTCTTAATTTGCTAAACTTTAGCAATAGCAATTGTCTGCTACTCCAACAAGTGGAGTTTTCATTTTAAATATCATGTGATTCATCTCTAAAAGTTCAATTTTAGTCTCTTTTGTCCTTGAATCTCCCTTGACTTTCACATCTAGCTATATAATCATGTGTTGATAGTAGGATTTTGGTGTCCTTATATACCTACTCTGCCAATTTTGTCATTGCATAAGTATTTAATGATTTTTTTCACTTGGTTAACAATTGAATTTTTCCTACTTCATTATATACATGGTAATTGTATTTTGCCCCTGGACATTGTATATTTGACATTGCTAGGCTTGGGGGTGGAGGATTTTGTATTCTTTTAAAGATTCAAGGACTTTGTGATCAGTTTGATACTTTTCAAATTACCTTAATTTTGTCCGGTAATTTTGGCTCCAAGAGGACTTTAGTCCATGTTTTTGAAAGTCTTAAGGAGACAGCTTTATGAGGATTCAGTGCTTGTGTGGTAAATGGCTTTTCATTTTGACTGGTGGAGAAACATTTCTAAATTTGTTGCACATATCAGCTTCGTTTTTTTTTCTTTTTTTCTTTTTTTTATTATTATTATTAAAAATTTCCATNTGCATTTCCAATCCAAAGAGCAGTCAGCTTCTTTATTCCTGAAAACACTCTCTTGAGGATGAGGTTATATTATTAACATGTTATAACTGAAGAACCTTGTGCAAAGAGAAAATAAAGTCACATAGCTACTAAAATGTAAAACTATAATTTGAACAAAGGCAAACTTGTTTCAAAGTGTGTACTATTAAATCATTTATCTTTGTTCTGTTATCATTATTATGAGTAGCATTCAAAGAGATAAAGAACAAACTTAAAACCTAAGCCAAAAAATATAGTAATAGTCCTATCAAAAGAAAGAGGTTTACAGCAACAGATGACAGAAATATGAACAGATAATCAAACTCATATGTGAGCACAGATGACAACAAAGTTGAAGAACTATGAAGACAAAGATAGCCAATATTCTGTAACACTGAGTCTAGTGCTAATACTCAGATAGCTCTTGGGGGCCATGGAGATGGCTTGGTTAGTACAGTATATGGCTCATAAGCATAAAGATCTGAGTCTAGATCCACACCACCACCCACATAAAAGCTAGGTATACTGGTGCCTATCTGTAACCCTAACGCTGGGGAGAGGAGCCAGGACAGGCAGATGCCCTGGAGCCTTACTGAATCTAGGAGCTCTAGCTCCAGTAAGAGACTCTGCCTGAAAAGAAATATGGTAAAGACTATTCAGGAAGATACCAGGCATCAACATCTGGCTTCCACACACATGTGCACACATAGGAACATGCACCAGCATGTGCACACACACACACACACACACTGCAAATATATACACACAAAATAAATAAATAAATGTATGATAACGTTGTCTTCAGGCTTTATACACTTTATCTTGAGAAGGATGTTTCCACCCATTCTAAATATCCAAGGGTAATTGAGAGATTAGAAACAGTCCTTTTTCTTCATGTTGGACAAACCCAAACCTAGTTGTTCTCAATTCCGTAACCAATGAGGAAACCAAGGCTCTCTAAGGTCACTCCAGCAACATATCAAGTGGAATAACAGATTTGCTATTGCTGGAATAAACAGATGACCAAAAGCGACTTGGAGAAGAAAGGGTTTATTTCAGCTTAAAGTTACAGTCCATGCTAAAGAGAAGTCAGGAACTCAAGGCAAGACCCCAAGGCAGGAACTGACGCAGAGGCCATGGAGGAATGCTCTTCACTGGGTTGCTCTTGTTAATTTCTTAGAGAACTCAAGACTACCTACTCAGGAGTAGGCCCTTCCACATCAATCAGGAAAACGCCCTACAGACTTGCCTACTGACAGTCTGGTAGGGGCGCTCTCTCAGTTAAGGTCCCTCTTTAAGCTTTAGCTTAAGACAAGTTGACAAAAACTGTACAGGAAAACCACTAGCCAGAAAAGCATTAGAAGCGAGACCCTGAGCATTGTGACCCCTGGTCCAAGAAGTCAGAATGGACTTTGAGTTCCATGATAGCTTCAGAAACATGTGACACTGCATATCTCAAAAACCAAAATGCTTACCTGAGTACTTCAAGGTAGTAATTAGCATATCCAACATCTTTGACCTGTACTCAAGTTTTCAAGGCATCTGCCTGGTATTACCACCAGGACAAACTCCCCTTGGCAGCCAGAGACTTTTCCCCCAGCTTAAAAGATGAAGAAATTATTATCATAGAAAAGTATCCAGGTGTCTCAGTGAGAAGACTGGATTAGAACAAGGCTTCTAAGGTGTGTGCTCATCTGACGTGGTTTCTTTGCCCCATCTACCCTCCAGTAGACAAAAGCAAACAAAAGTCAAAGATAACTAGCTCTGTGAACATTCTGAAGTTTCTTTTTCCCACAATTACTTAATGTCTCTCAAAATTCTAGAAAATTATAAGAATACAAGTTTTAAAGTTCAAATCTTGGATGCTTCTGAGATTCTTGGTCCAGTTGACTTTAGCATCGCCATGGATTAATTAGAAGGCAGAGTGACATACAGGCTCACAGGGGAGCTGAGCTGCTTACCCCAGCTCTGCTAGGGTACATCTGAAAGAAGGCTAGTTACAGGCGCTTGGGAATTCTCCTTGATATGTTAGCTTTTCCTGTGAAACAAAAACAACTTGAAATTTTACATTTGTTTGTTTAATCATTGCCTGGGCAGGCTCTGCTTCAGGATGCTGATGGACCTGGGGTCTGCGCTATAGGTATTTCATTCTTCTTGAACCTACCGTCACCTGCCATGTGTCCTCAGAGAGCAGTAGTATTGGGAGAAGCACACAAGGCCTTCTAAGGCCTCTCCTTCAGGCTGGTATACTGACGTAAGATCAATGGGATAGGGGAGGATATTCCACACCTTCTAATGAGATGTTTTACAGAACTGTGTGATAAAGGGCACAGACATATAAAGATGCTAAAAGAAAAGCTGAAGAAATGGGAACCATTAGCCAGCCTAAAACACTGCTTCATAACTTGCTGTACAAAGCAAATGCTTAGAATCTTTGTGGTGATATGTGTGCATATATATGTTTGTGTGTGATATATGTATGGATGGATGTCACATTTAAAAAAGGGATATACCCCTGAGATCATAGAAATCCTGACTTGATCCCTGCCAGTCCTTCCACACTGTAACAGTGAGAGCGTGTGTTTAGGCCAGCAGAACTGACTGGAGGTTGGGTGTCCTATGAACTATGATTAGCTCCTAGGATCCTAAAGAAAACTACTCAGTTCAAATAATAGTGAATCCTGGAAAGAGTCATTTAGTGGCACACCTAGCAGAATTTAACATTCATGTGGAAATGAGATTGCTTTTAAATTCAGAGTGCTTGCAAACTGCCACGCCATATACTCCCGAACAAAGATCATGCTCACTGCTGGGTGTTTTGCGCCCTTACCTATCAACTCCTGTACTCAGAACAAATCAGCCAGGCCCCCATGCAGTGAGAAAACAGCTTCTCATTTCACATACACGTGTAAGAGGATCCCAATATAAAAAAGTGGAACAGAGAAAGGAGGCGCTTAGGTTTTTTTTGAAACAGGAGTTAAGATGGTCCAATTCGCTGTGCCATTTAAATTCTTCCACTAAAAGGGGAACATTAAATTGGGCCAATGTCACCTTCTGTTCCTTAAAAAAAATGACTAAAAACTTAAAATCTGAAAATTGTCTTTTTGTTACTGAATAATAGGGTATGATGTCTCGGTACCTGGCTTGGTCTGAAGTGTTGATGCTGAAGATGACATTTCCTTTTTCATCTCCATCAGACCTGTTAATAGATACAAAGACCATTCTTCCTCCTACTTTCTGCAATTCAAGCCCATTTGTCCCATATTAGCCCTGTTGCTAGGAAGAAAGATTCTGCTAAGCAAGCGCCACTGGCGAATCATGCCGCCGTGTAAAGGGTCTGACATTTGTTTTCTGAAAATAGCTCTCACAGCCACAGCCTCCTCCTGGCCTGACTGCTGCCGGCAGTGTCCCCTCTCCCTGAAGCTCGGCCCTAATCATGTCACTCTGATAGGACAGCTGCAGTTCGACAGATTTCTCACTCCTGCCCTTCCACGACTACCAGCTCAGTAACTCTGCACTGTCCAAATGAGAAAGGCCACAGAAACCTGGGACAGCAGCTTCTCCTTCTCGTAATTGCACCAGTTTGTATGGTGCTCTTGGGATGTTTTTTCTCCAAAACATCCTTAGCCCAAAGTCATGTTCAGAGAGCTTGTTATTGATCCAGGGACCTGATCTGAAAAATTAGGACAGGAAAATATCACTTGTATAGAAAAGTTCAGAGGACATGTGGGGTTGGATAGCGCTGCACTTTCAGGAATCTACTGAGGATCCTGGATCCCCGCTAGATTAGAGGAGGCTGCTGTGCAGACCACTTATTAAGAAGAATGTTATTCAACTGACGTTTCCTGATTTTCCCCTAATTAGATTCAGGTCACACAAATTTGGGGGGGTAGGAATATAACATAAATGATATTATATCCTCAGGACACCACAGCAAGAGCTATGTGGTGTCAATCTGTCCCAATGACCATCCGCAAATTCCACAAGGTCACAAAGCCTTGAAAACTAGTTTTCTCATGCATCTTTGGAAGAAAAGGCTGAAACATCCCCTTTCTCCTTTTAAGGTGCTTTGTTGAAAAGTGAGGATAAAGGGAATGAGATCCCGCATTGATACAGACACTTAAACTCCTCAGCAGATTCTTTTGAAACTGCCAAAGAAGAAGAAAAGGGAAGAGGAAAGGGGAAGGAGGAGAAGGAGACTGGCTGAAGACACACAGGGCCCTGTTATCCCTTACAAGTGTGTGTTCACTTATAATTAAATGTATGGTGAGTTATAGTGTGATCATTTATGGAAACTAACCACCCTAACACAGTTACACATAAAAGTTATTAAATGTATGGTGAGTTATAGTGTGATCATTTATGAAAACTAACCACCCTAACACAGTTACACATAAAAGTTATTTGATGAAATTAATGGTAGTTCTTCAATACTTTAGTCAAACTTGCTTTTCGTGGGATATTTATATGTACGTGAACATGTTGACTTTTTGGTGTTTCTACATACACACACATGCGCATGCATCTCTGATCATTAGCATTTTCTTGATTATATATAATGGTTGGTCTGTTCTTATTACTTCATCATAATTGAATAGAAGAAATATATAATGAAGTTGCTTCCAAAACAGGTGGTAAATGGATGCAGTTTATTAGAGAGAAATGTGAAAATCCTTGTCCAGGGCACTTGAATGTTCATTTCAAACCTTTAAGCGCTAGCCTGGCTGCTAAAGGCCCAGCTCATATCTTTAACAGTCGATTAGCAAAGTTTCCATCATCACAAGAATCAAGGTCACAGTCAACTACGTTATAAAGATGGATGGGCAAATAAAAATATTTCATGTGACACTACAGACCATAAAAGAAAAAATATCCAGGCAATTATTGACAGAATGAAAGGGACATTAATGTCATCAGAGTAGAGGTCTGACAGCTGTTCTGAAGAGCTGCCACGGATTGCCAAGGGTGGCACAGTAGAGAACCAGTGGTGTGTTACTACTTAGTCATTCAGACATAATCAACTTTCATTCTTCCAAGACCTATGCTGTTTATTCTTGATTCCCAGATCCTATCAAAAGAGCAATAAGTCCTTAGCCAAATTTCTTTAGCTTTCAACCAAAAGCCTGAGACATTTGGTTGAAAGTGGGGGAGGGGAAATTAAGCACTTAGTACCTGCTCTTTTATTCTCTGTGCTCTGATGTTTCGGCTTCCATAGATCTAACAGGAAAAGAACTTGCCATCTTAATGAGCACTGCAATTAAGAGATGAACCACCTGGAACCCAGCCCCCTCTAAGTGGCTGTGAGGTCAACATTTTCCTGATTTGAGGTCAATGAAGTCTGGTGTTTGTATCTCCCTGGGAAAATTCTTCTATGTAAGAACATTTCGGCTACCTGAATCCTCCCAGGGAGCTCAGTCTTCAGATCAGAGCAGGCTACTCTTTTCCAATTAGCCATCTTTCAGACCTGATCATTGTCCTTGTCTTCATTCCTGTCAAATGGCATTCCCGGTAGAGAAAAGCAGCTGTTTATCCTAGGCTAACTCAGATAAACCTTATTGAAATAATGCTTCCCTTGTGAAAATCCATCCATCACCTTTGCCTTGCCAGTCAGCCTGGTGCCCTGTACATCTCTGGGTCCTGGAGAGCTGAGACTCTTCTCGCTTCCCACAAACACTGCACCATCAAGAGCTGCATGTGCATATTCTGAACCACTTGCTTCTTAGAAAGTTACTTCCATTTTAGTAAACATGAACTGACAAAATTGTAAATCGTAAGGAAGTGGGTGTGTGGTATAAGGCTAAAGGTTTTCTTGAAGACTATGGGGCAATGAGGACGGTTTGGGGTTCTAAACTCACAGTGTTCACATGTCACATAGCAAGTGACATGGAAAGCAATAAAAGGTTTGATCTACAATGAGCCTCAGTCAGCTTCAGCGTGACATCTACATTGAAGCTATCTATCTGCTTTGGCTTCTAAATTCAGTCTCATACTAGACTAGCAGAGGAAGTAAATGGGCCCGAGAGGTTTACGCGAAGACTTTGCAAGGGCCTTCATGGTCTCTGCTTATGCAAAACCTCCAGTAGGTGTGGTAAGATGCTGAGGCCAAGAGAAGCCAATGAGACTTGCAAGACCTTTATTACTGATGAGATAACCGAGAACCATTCACTTCTCATATGCGTGTGTGCACTCTACATATACACATGAGTATATATACATGGATGCTTGGCGTAATGAATCCTAAGGTAGACTGGTAGATCCAACAAGCAGAGCCAATCACTTTGGTGAAGTAAAATCAACCTTATTTGAAAAGTCAGTAGAGGGCCCATAAGCCCTGGACGGCACATTTACCATATCCTACTCCCAAAGTGGACAGAGGACTAAAATAAGGGACAATGAGAGGCCCAGACAACAAAAAATTTCAAAGAAGGGAATGAATTCCATGTTAAGGAATAAAGACCTGAGTGTGCAAGAGCATATACACTAACCCCCGAGAGAGGGAATCTCCAGCAAGTGTGCAGGACACATCTTAACTGCTACACCTGGGAGGTTTGCCATAGAACTGTAGTCACCAGCCAGCACCAACAGGGAATTTAAGACTCAGAAGGAGCTGTCCATTCCTTCCCACAAGAAGAGAGATGTCTACGCATCTCCATGTGTGTCACCTCCCCAGAGGCTCTTACGTGATGACAGCCAAAGGACTGCCTCATCGTGGCTCAGAATTTGCAGTCCATTCCTAGTGGCCCTGGCCTGTTATTAGGCTTGTGACTTCCCATGGAAGTGAACTGCAGCCATGTCTGAAATTCATCAGGGCGGAACTAGAAGGATCAGCTTCCAGCAGCAGTTCTGGCGTAGACTGCTGCACAGAAAGAAGAAGTTCGTCACAAGATGGACAGAGGTATAGAACACTGCTGTATGAGCAGGGCCAAAGCTTCAGTGACTCAGAGAATAAGAAGAACTTCCAAAGCAGAGCTCCTCAGTGCTGTGTGAGACTCACTCAGAAGACATCTGATCCTGAGAAGATGAAGGAGAGCTTGCCAGAAAGGTAAATAAAAATAATAAAATAAACATTTTTAAAGGTTGATTAATGCAAGAAAATAAACACTACACTAAAACCACAGAAAGTAAAAAATTTATTTAAAAATAGTGTTAAAAATTAAAATACAATAGCAACCAGATCAGTAAACCTCAAAAAGAATGCTAACATTTTGGTTCTCTTGTGTCTTAGTCACTGTTCTACTGCTATGAAGAGATACCATAACCAAGACAACTTATAAAATAAAGCATGTAATTGTAACGTGGCACTTGCTTACAGCATTAGAGTTAAGTCCATAACCATCATGTCAGGGGGCATGGCAACAGGCTAACAAGCATGGCATGGAGCAGTAGCTGAGAGATTACATCTGATTCACTAGCAGGAGGCAGAGAGCTGGAGACTGGACCCTTTGTGGGCTTTTGAAACATCAAACTCCCAGTGACACTCCTCCAATAAGACCACACCTCCTCATCCTTCCTAAACAGTTCCTCCAACCGGGAACCAAACATTCAAACACATGGGCCTATGGGAGCCATTCTCATTCAAACCACCACATATTGCTCACACACCCTCCTCAGGAGCCACCCAGCTCAACTAGTAGATGCCTCGTGCAGAGATGTTTACACTGGTGTGGGAGGGGTACCTTTCCAGCTCTTATATATATAGAAGAGGGCATGAGACTGTTCAGCCTCCCAGCAGCAGTGACCGAGGTTCACACAGACCAAGTCACAAAAGGTCGTGTAAAGTTTGAGAAGAGTGCAAAACAATAAACTAATGCACCCACATTTGCAATCAGAACCTGCTCTTTGGCCAAAAGACACTTTCAGAAATAATCTGGGATGAGTTACTTTCCCACGGCCCCACAAATCTTCAAGCCATGTTTAGCTTATTACAAAGAAAAAGGGAACTGTACCTAATTTCTAAGATATTGAATGCTTCAGAAGAGAGTCAGATGCTGCTATAAAGTACTATTTAGGCCTTTCTTTTTTATTCCCTTTTAATGGGTGGAATTAGGGAAGTCAGGGAATAGAAAGATGAGATTAGTACTATGACAAAGTACATACAGTTTTATTCTTTCTACATTATAAAGCAGCAGTTGGGACATTTTTTAAGATGTCAGGCTACACCTGCTTTCCCTTGTGATAATAAATTGGTCATAATTCAATAACATGACTTGCCCCTGGAAGTAACAGTTCATAATTTTGAAATATTAAGGTTTTGTCAAGCTCCTGATGATTGTTAAGCAAGATAGCCTGGGATTTCTGGGGCAAACAGTGTAAAGGAGGAAGCTATTTTAACTACACAGGATGCTTGAACGCCATTAATATCCTGTGCCACCTCCCTTCATCCAGATATTTGATAAATATTTTCATTTGTATTAAACATCTAAAGCAGAATCAAGGCTCCTCTGGCAACTTAGCAAGTCTGCCAGACAAGTGGGATCCTACATGATCAATTCCAAAGCATCGTCACAGGGTCAAAATCCCATCACTAAAATGCTGAACCAGCCAAATAAAATGCCCTGGTCTTCATGGTGGCATAAAAAACAGGCTACTACTTCTTGGGGCATGATCCTTATTCTAATTCATGTATTCTATGTGTTTGGGTGCTCTATCTACATGTATGTATATGTACCACATGTATACCTACCTGATGTTCAAAGAGGCCAAAACAAGGCATTAGATCCACTGGAACTGGAATTACAGACAGTTGTGAGCCACTATGTAGGTGCCGGAGATGGAGCCCAGGTCCTCTGGAAGAGCAGCTCTAAAATGCAAAGCCATCTCTCCAGCCTTCCCCACCAGGGCACAATTAGAGGGCTTGCCATATGTGTTACCATTTGATGTCATACTTCATGACTATTTGACCACTTTACTAAAATATGCACAGTCCAAGTCTAACTCTGTATTTCTCAGCTGACTTTGTGAAGTTGTTATCTATAATGAGGGGCCCTAATTCAAATTTCTGTAGCCGTGATAAACATCATGACGAAACCCAACTTGGAGAAGACAGGACTTATTTCATCTTACACCTTATAGTTCATCATCTAGGGAAGCTAAGGCAGGAGGCTGGAGCAGAAGCTCCAGGGGAGTCCATGAGGAGCAGTCAGACTGCTGATTACCAGTTTATTCTTTTTCTCATACAGCCCAGACCCACCTGCCTGGAATTGGCACTTCCCACATGGACCTTGTTCTTCCCCATCAATTAGCAACTAAGAAAATGCTCCCAACAAACCTGCATACAGGTTCATGCCTTTAATTCCAGCACTCTGCAGATAGAGGCAAGTGGTTCTCTAAAAATTTGAAGTCAGCTTGTTCCAATCATGAGTTCCAGGGCAGACAGGGCTACATAGGGAAACCTTGCCTCAAACATTAAAATCCAGAAATTATACCCCACAGACCTATCCGTAGACTATTCTAATGGATATAATATCCCTATTGAGGTTCTGTCATCCCAGGTTTGCATCAAGTCGATCAAAACCAACCAGCAGCAGTGGGTGTTTGGCTTGTTGTAATTTCCTGGGCATTTGTGGGCATTTTCATTGACTAGAAGAAATGAAGTTTTGTGTTCTCACTCAGTCGATTGGTTTGAGTTTGACCTCTTTCTGTTGGGCTTTCCAAACACAGAGGCCTGTCACTTCAAGCTTGTCATCATGGGGAGGGAGTGACAAGTGTCTGCCTTGGAACAGTGTGTGCTAACTTTAAAACTTTCAGGATGGTGTGACGATAACCAGTGATCTGCATTTTGTATGCATTGTATAGTTTTATTGTTCTTCATCATCTAAGCTTAAAGTTTTGTATTTCTTAGGGGAACAAGCCTGCGTGCTACAAGTCACCACATGCGCAGACTGCACAACGGATCGCGCTGGCTCTTTCACAGCCTTTGAGGTCTTTTGTAAGAGCTCAGCCACTACTGCCCTCTGGAGGACACTTTGTGTTTTGGCTGAAATATTACTGGCAGAGTGTGATACAATATGGATCCTCTGCATTTATTTATTTATGTTTATTTCAAGGTTCATTTATTTATTTATTGCTAGAACTCAACCCCAGTCTTATCTCCACCCCACCCCCACCTCCCTTTCCCTGTGGAACATGCTGTGTATACCCATGTATTTTGTATGACTCTATTAGAATGGATGAATCTGGTTTTTATTTTTTATAATGTTTGGTTACTGTGATCCAAAAGTTTGCTGTGGGGCCTTGGAGAGGAATCGTGGTTAAAGTACATGCTCCATGGCAGCACAAAGACCAGAGATTGGATCCCCAGAACCCATTTAAATGCCAGGTGGATGTGTCCTGCCACTGGTCATTCCAGCATTAGGAAGGCAGAGATGGGCTACCCAAAACAAGATGGCTGGCCAGATTACCCTGAGGCTCTAGCTTGTCCCTCTGCAGAAGGACTTTATTTTAGCAGGAACTCAAGGCAGGAGCACAAAGCAGAAACCATGAAGGAACAATGCTTCTTGACTTGCTCCCTCTGGCTTGCTCAGCTGCCTTCCTTTCCACAGCCCAGGTCTACCTGACTAAGGATGACACCATCTACAGAGGCTACCACAGATTGCTCTATCAATTTACAGTCAAGAAAATGCCCCCACAGGCATGCCCACAGGCAAATAGTTACTCAGTTGAGGTTCCTTCTCCCCAAGTGTGTCAAACTGGCAACTGAAGCTTTGACGCTGTATCAGCAAGGTCTACTTAACTTGTGATGCTCTGCATGACTGGATCAAGTTAGGTCAATTGTAATACTGCACATGACTGGATCAAACTAGGTCAATTATGATACTCCATGTGACTGGATTAACTTAGGTCAATTGTGATACTCCACATGACTGGATCAACTTAGGTCAATTGTGATACTCCATGTGACTGGATTAACTTAGGTCAATTGTGATACTCTGCTGTTGTAGGGAGGCCACTAGTTAGTTCCCAGCTGCTCAGTCCCAAAATAACCACTCAGAAACTGTATTAATTAAAACACTGCTTGCCCCATTAGCTCTAGCTTCTTATTGGCTAACTCTTATATATTAATTTAACCTATCTCCATTAATCTGTGTATCGCCACATTGCAGTGGCTTACTGGCAAAGTTTCTGCATGTCTGACTCTGGCTGCGGCTCCATGGCTTCTCCTTGGCTCCACCTCCTTTCTCCCGGCATTCAGCTTAGTTCCTGCCTAACTAAGTTCTACCTTACTATAGGCCAAGCCAGTTTCTTGATTCATTAACCAGTAAAAGCAACACATAGACAGAAGGACCTCCCACACTACTCTGCATGACTGCATCAAGTTAGGTTCAATTGAGGTACTCTGCATTACTGAATCAATTTAGTTTTAATTGAGATACTCTACATGACTGGATCAATTTAGGTTTAATTGAGCTACTCTGCATGTCTTGATCAAGTAGAAAGCAAACCCAAAAGACTCATGATTTCAACTTCTGGCTCCCACATTCATATGCATGTGCATTAAAAAAAAAAATACACACACACACACACATAAAGAAAGAAAAAAGAAAAGAATTTACTATAGAATTAAATAGTTGTTTTAATATAGAAAAGGTAATCCAACCATGCTAGTAGCATAATGCTGTCTGTCTTGGAACTGGATTAATGGGGAATTATACTTTTGAAACTTAGAAACACTGAACTTTGGTGAGCAAGTCAGTACAATTTCTAATAATTTTCTCGAGTCCTTAATAAGCTAAGAGTCCTTCTGATCAATTGTGGCTAAAGAGGCAGGTAGAAATCCCAGGCTTGAGTAGTTTAGGTGTGGTACTATCTTTTTCAAATTCTCTTAATTCTATATTATTAATTATGCACACATTACATAACACAACTTTCCTTCATCGTTTTTGTTCTAACAATTATTTAGTAGCTTCTCATTGCAATGAGAAGCAAGCCCCAAAGTGTCTGATATCACTCCTAAAGCCCTCATTTCTCTTCTCCGCTCCTTTACCATTGCCAATTATGTAGCCACCCTGCCCATCAGTGACACAACAGTTCCCCTTGGATGACTCACCTCAGACTGAACCCTCTGTCTGGTACCCCCAGTGCTTTACTGAGCAGGCTCCCCTCCATCCTCCAGGTTGCAGTTTGGACTTTACTTCCTCCAGAAGGCTCTCCTAAAGCCCCACCTGAATCCTGAACTGCTCACTGTGGTCTGGCAGAACCTGGTTCATCCTCTCATGGTTCTTAACATACATTTACAGTCGTTTGTTTACTCAAACCTCACACCATCTGCCAATTTCTTGTAGCAAGATATGGTATCTAGCTCATTGTCACATCGTCAGCCAAAATAGGATATCTTAGGGGGATAAATGAAAAAGAACGCTCATTCTCACTAGCAGACAAGAGGCCTGCAATTCAGGGCCACACTCCACCAGTTACATTCAGTCTTCACCAAATCATAAACTCTGTAGAAGAGAATCTCAAAAGAAAATGTGATCCTCTGTCTTCATAATGCCAGGTGGCTGGGCAGAGCAATGGCCTCCAGGTCCTGCCAATGAGAAGGCTCAGTCGCTCCATATACCGAAGGCTGCAAGGCACATTGGGTTGCTCTAAAACACATGCAAAACAAGCACCCCTGAGCACTCTCACCCTGAAGAAGAAAGGTGAACTTTCTCCATAAATACACCTTCAAAAAAAAAAGTCTACTCTGTTGCAATGGGAAGAAGGGAACTACCTCAAAAGACAAGTACAGAAACGTGAACGGTGGGCCACATGATGCCCAGCTCTGCCTTCTAAGATCCAAATGTTAATTTAAAAATAAAAGTTAGATTTAATTAGAAAGGGTTATGTTCTTTGCTGATTTGAACTTATTTATTAATTTTTAGCATACCTCCCAGTTCTCACTCTGGGTACTAATTGGGCCCCTTCCCTCAATGAAGAACCACAGCTGTGTTATTTGAAGCTTCCCTGGTGTTAGGCTCCCTTTCACCTCTGTCACGGAGAGGAAGGAGCTGTGTTCTCTCTGCTCTAGCAGAGCCTTGGCCGTGTTTTAGCTGGCATGCAAATAGAGAGTGTGATCCATCATGTTTTATTTAATAGAGTCGCTGAGAGAAAGGGAAGAGGAAATTGTTGTGAATTAAATGTCCTTGTCTCTTCAGGCAACAAGATAAAAGTTCTGATTGATGGCTGAGATGGCTAGAAACGGAAGTATTAACACAAAACAATGACTCTGTTATATTTCTATTCTCTGGAGTGTTGCAAATGGCAGAGAAAATTTTATTCCAGAAGCAGATTAAAGGAGGCTTTCTCCCTTACTAGAACAGAACATTGGTGAAGTCAGGAAGAAGAGGGTGGCCAGCTAGGGAACAGAGCTCAGGGATCTGTACTCTGTCCTAGCCTCACTGTGTCCCCTTCAGGGCCTTAAACAAGTCATTACTATCCCAGATTTAAATTTCTCAAAATCTCCGTTTCCCAAGAAACAGGATTTTTCTGAATTAATCTGAGCAGTAGTTGTGAACAAAGTGCTGCACTGTTTTCTGGGGATCTCTCCCTTCTCTGTTGGCTGAATAAAACCACCAGCAGGAGTTCATCCCCTGCTGCTGCTCCCCCCCAGTGACTGATGGGAAACCATTCTACCTAGAGCCTTACGGTTTAAAAAGCTCTAGTGTGGGGTGACTCCAACAGTGGACTTCACTGGCCACTTGCTGCCGTTAACTTGGCCAGAACTGTGTACACACTGAACTACGTAGAATGAGTGACAAGGGTTTGGTGTTTCCCTCTATTGCCTCCCCACTATCAGAATAGGGAATCCTTAGTTGGATGTGAATTGTGGAAATAGCTCTGCCCTGAGATGGGTTAGAGCCTCCCTCCTTCTTGTGTTTCTGAGCCTGTAGCCTGTAGCCCTCCCTGATTCAGGGAGTCTTGGTTCGTATCATTCCATTTCCCACACTTGTGGGCAAAGACACTGGGTTATGACTGTGTACAGGGCTGTAAGCATGGAGAGCATTCAACACTTGACTTCAGTTCCCTGAGGTGTGTTTAGTACAAGTCTTTCTCTTCTTCACACACGGGCACTGCCGAAAACTAACGGAGATTTGAGTTTCTCAAGGGGTTTTATGGGTTTATTCTGCAAGCCACAGAAGACAGTTCCCTCAGAAATGGCTCCTGTCATTTGAGTCTGTAGTTCCTGTTTATATAACACACACACACACACACACACACACACACACACACACACACACCATCTCTGCGTGTATGTGTCAGAGAGAAAGAGAGAGCAAGAAATAAGCACAAAGAAGCCTCTTCTTTGAACACTACCAGTCTCTACACAATCATAACAATGTCTGATATTGCTCTCTGTGTCAGAATTTGGCTCGTATTTTTAAATTAAATCCAGTCATTGTTCTTACAAACAAAAATGGTCCACTTTCAAAGCTCACTTCAAGGGAGGTGAGCTCTCGCAAAAAATGAAGCCCAGATAAAACAGAAGAATATTTCAAGAACACTTTGCGAGAGCTCACCTCCCTTGAAGTGAGTATTCTTCTGTTTTATCTGGGCTTCATTTTGTTCAGTGTCTGCTGGACAGAAGACTAGAACGATTTGCATTCTGAACTGTTGAAAGATCATTCTGCTTGAACCACAATGGATGTTGGCTTGGCTATTACTTTGCTCAAATCAATTATTTAATGATTTAATGCTGCAATGTCCATATCACAATACCTGGCCCCTAAATGCGCTGATTTTCTCCACAGCCTTAGTGGTTTTGTTCTATTTAATTTGTTTCTGGATACATAAAGTCAAGTATAGAATGCTGATAGTCTAATTTTATGGGTAAAATGGGCAAAATCAAATTCTTCTCATTGGTAAAACTCTCAGATAATAAAAAACGATCTCTCACAGGCCACTAAGGCACAGCCACACACACACACACACACACACACACATACAGTGTAAGCAATTCCCTGGCAGAGTAAATTAACAAATGTAACTCAAATGAACTTAACTTGTTAGAGTATAGAGTTAATGAGCCTGAAACATGTGAGATTAGTTTAGGAGACTGAGCTTGGGCAGGCTCCAAAGCAATACACTGCATCCCAAACAGGGGGAAGTTCAGACCGTCACAAGGATTGAGAGCAAGTGAGTAGGCAAGTGGGTGGGTGTCCAACCGCCTTCCTCAGTGACTGATAGCCAGAACAGGCAGGGACAATTTTAACTGCCTTCTTAGCTAGGCCCTTAGGCCTATTCTCAAGTGAGATTACCTGTTAAAAGGTACTAGCTTCTATGGCTCCTCAAACCAACAAAGATTTTTATTTGGATTTTGAGAGTTACATAACATTTATCTGCCATTATTTCTTGCTCTAGAAAAATATAATAAAAAATACCTACCTCACAGAGTAAATTTGATATGTGCCTGATTACTTACTATGTTTATTTTTATTATTTCAAATGCTTAATTAGCTTCAAAATGGAATCAAGTTAGATCTGTACTGTGTAACATAAAAAAATACTTTGAAGTTTTTAAAGTAATCAAGGCAAAACATCCTTAGGTAGAAAATAGAGGAAAGTAATTTTTAGTCTTGAAGTAAATAAGTTTGTGTGAGAAAGACAACAAAGCAGAAATAATAATGGATACATATTCACAAATATGAAAGTGTGTTATATAGAAAACCAAACTTTCCAATAAACTGAAGAAACTGTAAAACTACATTTAAAAGGATAGGAGACATTTGACAGTGTGGTAATGTGCTCAGTAGAGGAGCTGATAAAGACCTCCCAAGGGAGGAGTACTGGGTGAGGGGTATGCGTGGGCTACCCACAAAGCAGACGATTCCTCTGTAAATGATTGGGTCACTAACCAAAACGAATTAAACCAGCAGTGAAGGTAGCATCTGAGGGGGCTGCAAGGGGGGGACTGTGTGGGTCTGGGAAAGGAAGAAATCAAAGAGAAACACAGGGCACTGGGGACTTCAGGCATAATTAACTGGAGAAATGCTCCAAGGTCTTCTAGGTGTTGGTGCCAATAGACCTGAGTCTGAGTCTTGTCCCTAAATCACCTCAAGAAGTTCCTGGCTGTTCCCTGTTTCTTCATCTTTGATTTAAAGCAGTGTTGTTAAAAGACATTGATTGGTTTCTCTCATAAGGTTGTGCCACCACTATTGCCCTAGCATGTTTTACAGGCAGGACACCATTGTAGATGAAAATTTTGACACTGGGACATATGTGCGACGGTTCTGCAGGCTGCCGCTCTACGTCTCCATGTGCAATCAGTTGTGTAGGTGTTGTCTTCAGCAATGGGGCCTTGCCATCAGTTTGGGAAGAGTCACCTGTAGTCTTGGCAACCTCTTGAGTTATTTGGGGATTCCTCTGGGACCTCTTTGACCAACAATTCTATTAGATGTAACCCAATCCTTATACTGGAAGCTTCATTTGGTGACAAGAAATGATCAATTTGGAACCTGTCTTCCCATTACTTGGCTACTTCATTTAGATCACCTCCATATATTTGTATATTTTAGGAAGTTTCTACTGTATTAGGTTTCCATACTACCCCTCAAATGGCTCTTCATTTTAGCTATGTCTTCCTGGATTATCTTCCTCATTCCCCTCTGGAGTAACCAACCAATATCTGACTTGACGTGAAGTTTACTCCATGAGATGGAGCCCAAACTTACAGCTGCTGCTTGTAGATTAGATAGTCCAGGGACCTAGGATAAGGCAAATACTACTGATCTAAAAAAAAAAGTATGGATAAAATGACTCCTAATGACCTTCTGTTATAGTCATAGGTCAGTGCCTTACCCAGTCATCATCAGAGAAGCTTCCTTCTGCAACAGATGGGCACAAATACAGAGACCCACAGTCAGACATTATGTAGAAAGTGAGAGACCTTGGAACACTCAGCCCTAAATGGGATTTCTCCATCAAATTTCTTCCCTCAGGAATCAGGGAACCCAGAGGAAGAGGTGGCAGAAAGAATGTAAAAGCCAGAGGGGACAGAGGATACCAAAAAAACAAAACCTTCTAAATCAACATAAGCAAAGTTCAAATGAACTCAGAGTCTGAAGCGGCATGCACAGGTCTGTATTATGGCTTCCAGGTCAGTGTTTGTATGGAATTTCTGAGTGTGTAAATGAGTGGATCTCTGGCTCTTGTGCCTTCTCTTAGACTCTTTTCCTTCTGTTTGTTTGTCATGTCCAACCCCAACACCTTTGGGTTTACCTTATTATATTTTCATTTTGTAATGTTTTGTTGGTATCTCTTAGAAGCCTGTTCTTTTCTAATGGGAGACAAAAAGGGAGTGAATCCAGATGGGAAGGAATTGGGAGGAGTAGAGGGAAGGAAAACTGTAATCAGGATGTATTATCTGAGAAAAGAACCTATTTTCAATAAAAGGAGGAAGAAGATTGAATGAAACAATATATTCGGTGTAGTCAAGTCTGTCCCACCAGGAGCTGGACTCGCGGGTTAGTGAAGCCATGTGGAGCGTGCTAGCGCTGTCCTTCCAGCTGTGCAACGAGCAGTCAGTCCAGGGGAGCCACCAGCCCCCTCCCCGTGACCTGTGATGAGACCGGAGGCAGTGTCAGAAACAGGAGTTTCCTTCAGAAGTTGAAAGCAAAATGGACAGACATGGGTTTTCAGATCTCAGCCTGAGCTGTCTGCTTCAGACACTTCCTGGTGTCACCTCCTAGTAACCAGGGAGAAAAGCAAGGTTGGGCGGGTGCCAATCTTCCAGGCAAAAGGCAGGATAGAGTCTCTACGGATTCTGGGATGGATTCGATGCACATTTGGGTAGGTTATTTTATGTCTATTCCTTTTAAGATGAGATCTTGGTAGCTGATGCTGAGCTTTGGTCACCATGGTGTATTTTATGTGCATGTGTCTGCCGTAGCAGTACTGCACTCTGCCAGAGCTGAAAAGAGGGTTGTGGCTGTAAGAACACTAATATATGATAAATTCATTCGTGAAACTATAAATAAGATGGATCTTAGGAGTGAAAATTAAAAAGAGAGAGAAAGAGGGAATGAGGAAGAGACAGTGAGTGAGGAAATCAGATGGAGAGAGAAAGCAATGCTTTCAGCTTAAGTGGATTTTTTCGTATCAAAGACTGCCACCTGGTGGAATTGTAAGGCAGCCTATCCCTCCCACTGCTGCAACTTTGGAAGGCAGACAGAGCAATCAGATGCAGCTGACCTGTGAGCCTTCCGAGCTGAATAAAAGGCAGGTGAATAAATGTCGGTGCATCCGTAGATTCTGAATCTTGACAACACAAAGCCTCACTTAATTTGAGCCCTGTGCATCAGAGGCTTTAAACGGCCATTAGTCGGGCATGCTGCGGCTCTCTTCTCAGTCGCAGAACGCTGGGGCTGTTTACGGGGCATAAACTCACGAGATTTCTTGTGAGCCAATGAAAGGAAACAAAATTTCTTGTGATAAAAAGAATAAATATTCCCAGGACAGACTCCAAATGCTGCAGAGAAACCCTGTCTCAAAAAACATTATTATTATTATTATTATTATTATTTAATAACAATAATAATAAAGAATAAATATATACACCATTGCTTTGTTCTATATAAGCCTTTAGGAACTTTCTTTCAACCTATTTAAATGGTTATCTTTTTGGGAAAAGATATATGGAGTTGAATTTTTTGAACAAATGAAGTGACCACTGACATTTTTTAAATGGCCAGTGTAGTTACCTTGGGTGGGATTTTAAAGAGATCATTTCTATCTAGTAAGAAGTAACATTGACTACTTCTTATGTAGTGTGTAGTATTGACAGGGGAATAAATAGCATGTTAATTTTTTTCTTGTTCTACCAAAGGTAACAGTAAGATTGTATGTATGAAGAATTTATCCTTAACATCCTGCTTCCATACTATGTTGCTGACTTAAACAAGGATTACTGTATCATATTCCAGAAAAAAATCTATTTAAATGTCAAGAATAACTGAGCATTTCTAAGTCCCTGTATTGCCTTTTTTTAGATAGTAAAAGAAAAAGCAAATGAAAGTTTTCTTTTATTTTAAACTCCTGCCGGGGGGGAGGGGTCATTAGAAGCATTTATATTCTTTTTAATCATATTCTCTACCTCTAGTCTCCATATCAACTATCATTTACAAGTTCTGGGGTCTTCATTTCTAAAGAACACCATTGGGTATTTCTGTCCTGTGAGTGGAACATTCTGGCGTCATCTGTTTTAGCACAAAGATTTAATGGCCACCTAGCTCTGTGAAAATAAAAGCAGATAAGCAGTTCCAAGAAAACGCTTTCTCTGCTGAACTAGTGTAATGTCAAAATTAATTGGATAAAATTAGAATATATGACCAGCTAAAAATTGTTTAAAGTTAACAATAAGGTTGTCATTTAGATAGCAAGCCTAAAAAGCTTTCAAAAAACAAGAAATAGCTACGGTGAACATGTGACTTTTATAATTCCTTTAGATACATCATTTTAATTCCTTTGAAAACAGAGCAGATTCACTGAGCAGCCATGCAACCCAATCAAATAGTCTGAGAACTAGGAAAGCCAAGAGGAAGATTTCATGATGTCCAAAGGGGCAGTTTTGGGAAACAAAAAGTAAACATGACTGTGAAGCTCAGTAAAACGGCCTTGGAAAACATCAGTGTCATTAGCTGTGACCATCAAAGGGCCATTGGATCTCAGGGACAGCAGTCCCAGTGGAGTATTGGGGCAACAGTCAAGACAAGAGGTTAGAAGAGTAACAAAGGAGACAGCAAGGTTACTCTTTCCAAGACATGGGTATAAGAAAAAGCAGCTGGGCCCGCAGTCCACCTGAGGATGCTGTTTTCAGACAAGACAACCAACAATATGCTTATTTCCCAGAAGAAGGACTCAGTGAGAGGGTAAATACAAAGGCGCAAAGGGAAGGGCTACAAAGGAAGCCATGTTGTACGTCAGGAGGATTCTGGATGGCAAGGGAGGGACAACAGAAGAGAGGTGGTTTTCTGACAATGGGGGGGGATGTGTTCAAGCGGATAGATTACTGAGGAATAAGGTATTTGTTAGGAAAATTCTTAACTTCATGGACAGACAAACATATACGACAGCATCACAAGGGTCCCAAAGAGAGTCCAGGTCCCAAGCCAAGAGACAGCATAGCAGGGAAATAGGAGCCTATATGGCAGAAGAAGCTTATACTCACAGTTCTTGGAGGTAGGAAGAGGTTGCACAGCAAGAACCTGCAGCCAGGCTCTCTGATCCCAAGAAGGAGGCAAGGAGGGGGATTGCTAGGACTCACAGAGAGCATCCCATTTGGATGCCTGTGGGTACCTGTGAAAGAGGAAGAGGAGACTGCTGCAGAGACTGCAGCCTGAGCAGAGATGAGAGTCTAACATTATGTTCTTACATGCAACTTTTGCTTATATTTTTTAAAAAATAGAGAAATGATTTTACCAGAACAGGAGGATGCAGAGGAAGGGCCTTGTGAGATAATGGATTATTGAAAGTATAATCTCTGAATGCAGCTTTTGCTTGGGTCAGACAATCTACCAACTGTAAAGAGGAGGACTTGTGGCCTTTCCAACCACACTCCTTCCTTTGCTGAGTAAAGGAGTGTGGAAAATTACATACAGTGCTCATAAAAGAATAAGAGTCTAGTCGTTCCTCATAAACTCCACTTTCTTTACAGGATGTCAAGCTCAAGAGACTTTCAAGATAGCCATAAATAGAGAGTCCTTATCAAACCACACAGACCTCCTCTCAGCTCAAAGGTGATGGGCTTGCACCACCCCCACGCTGCATACCCACGGAGGGTTGTGCTCTACAGGCCTCACACTTGGCAGAGATGACTCCAGGCACACAGAGATACAGACATGACTGCTTTGAGTTCCCCAGACAACTGACAAAGGTGGGCTATACTCTCCACTTCTGTGTTATCACCCTAAGCTGTCCTTCTTCTTCACGGGTAATAAACTCCCTGTTGGAGATGACAATAATTCTCCTGGAAAAGCAAAAAAAGAGTTCAGTCTGTCAGCAGCAGAATGGGAAGCAAATGCCTCTCACAAGGACCAATGCTATCTTAACAATTGCTCCACTAAACAGTTTGCAATAGTACAAGAAAAGCCCTTCTCCACAATGATATGACCCAAAACACTGAGAATTAATGTCAGGCTGAAATGAGAAAAATACATTCAACCCTAAGATTAATCTTGGGAAGCAAAATAAACAAGTAGATTCCTAAATTCTTACGCTACTTACAGAAACGTTCAGATGCAGAGTGCTCGGGGCCTTGGAGACCACTGTCTCCAAGATTGTTGCTTAACAAACAAGGACCTGAGACAAGATTGCTTTATTGTTTTTAGTTTAAAACCTTTCTAAACCTCTAAATGGTCACCAGAATGTACCCATGTTTATTTCTGTCTCAGTGCTCTGATAATGGCTTTGCAAGACTTTCCAAGTACAAAGCATTAAGGTTTTAAGATAGAGACAATGGTATGCTCTAGATCAGAGGGGCTAAACCAAACAGAAGATAATAACAAATTTTTATCCCACTGTAAGACAAACCAACTACTGTTTCTCTGTTAAATTTTCCTGAAATTCATGCTAGAAATAAATTAGTCCTAGAATTTGGGGATTCTTTCATGTTTATCAGATAATAGAGGAGAAATGGGGAGTGCCTTTTGTGTTTCTTAGTCTTATTAATTAAGAATTTAATTTAACTCAAACAGAAGCTTGAGGACAATTTTATTAGAGTTTTAAAGGAAATCTTCCAAGGCAGACACTGTAAATCTCACAGCTGCCTGGGGAGACTGGAGTGGGAGACAGAAAAAGAGTCATTCAAGGGGGCATTGCCATCAGACACAAGGCAGACAGGCAGCCACATGGCTGGAAGGGAGGCTTCGGAAAAACAGCAGGAATGCCCAAATGTTATAGAAAGACAGAAGTGTTAGGGAAAGCCTGAAGTGTTCAGGGAAAGCATGCTTAGAGAGGAGAAAGAAGAAAGGGATAGGCTACACTATTTGAATAACACAGAAAAATGAGCAAACTCATAAAATTTCATGACTGCTCTGGGGTCAGGGACTTGGGAAAGGAATTGTACAGTATCTCATTAGAGGAAATATTATCCCACACAGGAATGGGGAGAAGAGGGTAACGTAGAGGACAGTGTATAGGGATGGGTAATAACACTAAGGACCTTTCAAGAAAGATCTATAGAAACCTGCTACTATAGAAGCTTCCTAACACAAACACACACACACACACACACACACACACACAAACACACAGAGTTAAAATGGAGTCACTCTATAACAGCAATAATGTCCCTACTAAACACCAGAGACTAACTAATAAAAAGCCCAGTGCCAGGAATGCGTTAATCTTTTGGAGTTGGTGCCAGTGGTTCCATAGATACACACACCCCCACGCCTGCAAACATTGCACGCATGCTCTTAGTTACCTTCCAAAGCTTGACAATAAGATAGATATTGTTGCTGAAGACAGCACATATTTAAATCCTATAATATAGAGAAATCAAGCTGGTATGGATCCAGCATCATCCCTAGTAGCTAGCTTTCACAGTATTAGAAGGTGCTAATCAAGCTGCCTTAGTTAGGGTTTCTGTTGCTCTAAAGAGACGCCATGACCATGGCAATTCTTATAAAGGAAAACATTTAATTTGGTGGTTTACAGTTCAGAGGTTTAGTCAGTTATCATCATGATCGGACACATAGACATGCAGAGAGACGTACTGTCAGAGAAGGAACTTAGAGTTCTACAACCTACAGGCAACAGGAAATTGTCTCACAGTGCCAAGGACCGGCCTTGACAAAATCACCTCTTACCATGGTAGGGGCATGGGAATTGAAGAAATATAAGTAAAAGATATGAAGATGCATAGAATAACAAGACAGAAACCATAAGACAGTACAAGGAAAGTATTCCAAGGATTACTGAAACCTGCCAGCATTTATTTTTCCACAGCTTTTATTCCCAACATAAACTGGGGGAGAAGGTAATAGAAGACTTTCTTAACATGATACAAAGGGTAACTCACACAGTCAACTCTGAGACGTCAAATCATTAGCATTCTGATAGGTCTACCTTTATATGTTTCTTGGCCTTTTTCCTTTGCAGCTCTTACTATTCTTTCTTTACTCTGTATATTTAGTGTTTAGATTAATATGTGGTGAGAGGACTTTTTATTTGGATCCAGTCTATTTGGCGTTCTGTAAGCTTCTTGTATGTTCATAGGCATATCTTTCTTTAGGCTGGGAAAGTTTCTTCTATAATTTTTTCTGTGCTTTTGAGTTGGACTTCTCCTTCTTCTATACTCATTATTCTTAGGTTTGGTCTTTTAATGGTATCCCATATTTCCTGGATATTTTGTGTTAAGCTTTTGTTAGATTTAATGTTTTCTTTGACCAATGAGTCTATTTCCTCTACAGTATCTTCAGCGCTTGAGATTCTCTCTTTCATCTCTTGTATTCTGCTGTTTATGATTGCATTTGTGGTTTCTGATCATTTTCTCATAATTTTCATTTCTATAATTCCCTCAGTTTGTGTTTTCTTTATTGTGTCTATTTCAATTTTCAAGTCTTGAACAGTTTCTTTCATATGTTTAATTGTTTTTTCTTGGTTTTCTTTAAGGGATTTGTTGATTTCTTCCTATTTTTTATTTGTCTTTTCCTCCATTTCTTTGAGAGAACTTTTCATTTCCTCTTTAAGCTCCTCAAACATTTTCCTAAAGTTATTTTTTAGGTCATTTTCTTCTGCTTCATCTATATTTGGTTGTTCAAGTCTTGCTGTTATAGGGTCTCTAGATTTTACTGGTGTCATGTTGCTCTTTGTGATGTTGCATGTGTTCTCACCTTGTCTACACATCTTTTGCTCTGATTGGTGTAGTTGGGGCTGTCTGTGACTCTGTGATCCATATTCCAGGTGCCAGTGGATCTAAGGCTCATATGGTTGCTCCTCATGGTGTAGTCAGGCTCACAGTTCCAGCCATGGAGAGTTGATCTCTCCATGACAATCCCACCTATCACTCTGCGATATGGGGGGGGGCATTTTCAGGCCTATTCCCGTGGAGGTTGCTTACTTGGGGCTGTTTATGCTGTGGTTGCTGCCTTGGGCCTGCTCTAGCAAAGGTCACTGATCAGGCCTGCTCCAGTGAAGGTCACTGGCTCAGGCCTGCTACCTCAGAGGTGTTCCTCTGTACCTGCTCCTGTGGAGTTCCACTGCCTCAGGCCTGCTCCAGTGAAGGTCACTGGCTCAGGCCTGTTTCTTGTTCCTGACCTGGGCCCACTCCAGTAGAGGTCTCTGGCTTGGACCCAGACTCACAAGAGCCTCTAGTTCAGGTCTACTCTCTCAGAGGTCCCAGACTCATGCCTGGACCCACAGAGGTCTCAGGCTCTGGTCTACTCCTTCAGTGATCACTCCCTTGTACCTCCAAACTCCACTAGAGTTTGTTCCCTCCAATTTTCTTAATTTTTCATACACAGCACTTTATAGCCTCTTATTAAAGCCTGCACTATTGAGGTATAACTAACAAATAGAAGATGGGACATGTTTCATCTAAACAACTTTATATATTTGGACACATGCATCAAATGATGGACTAGCTGTACCTCTGGAGCCATTGTTCCAGTTGTGGTAGTGATACATCCACTACTTCCAAAGGTTTCCTGCATCCCTACAGACTGTTTTATGGATTGGTTTTATTTTGTTTTGTAGTGAAAACACTAACATGAAGGCCTTGGGATCTTCTTGGTAATAGACTGCTTATCTTGCATGCTCAAAGACCTCAGAACTGTAAGAAAACAAGAGCACTTCACAAGCGATACTTGTGGTCTATATAAGAATGTTGCCCATAGACTCAGATGTTTGAAAAGTTGGTCTCCAGTTGGTAGCACTGCTTGGCTAAACTTATGAAGTATGGTCTTGTGGGAGGAAGTGTGTTGCTGAGGATAGGCTTTGAGGTTTAAAAGCCATGTGCCATTCCCAGTTTGCTCTCTCTGCTTCCTGCTTGCGGTTTAAGATGTATGCTATCAGCTCATTGCTCCAGCTAACATGACTGCTGGCTGCCACACATCCCTGCCATGATAGCAATGGATCCTCTGGAACCCTAAGCACAAATGAATCCTTCCTTCTATAAGTTACTTTGGCCTTGGCATTTTGTCACAGCAAAAGGAAGGGAACTAATAGACCATACCAATAATTTTTTAAGTCTACATAGCATATGATTAGCTCTATATACTATGTTGTACAACAGGTCTCTAAGATTTATTCTAAGATTATTTATAAGAGCCAGGGATTGCTCTTATAATACCAGGCCCTGGTTTAGAAACCAGAGGGTAAGGAATTCAAGGTTGTCCTTGGCTACATAACAAGTTCAAGGCAATCCTGGGGACATAAGGCTCTAAATGCAACCTTATTGCCATCAAACACGTATTACATTAAAATATTTATAATTTCTAATCAGGTCTTATTCATGTTTTCTGATGCTTAGTTTATTTGAGGCTTTCTTTCTTGGACAGGCCTCTTCTTTTTTTACCCTCTCAAATCTGCAGTAGGAAGTTCCAATATGAACCTCCAATTATCCCCAGCTCCCAATGTCCATGTCTTTGCATAATCTTCTCAAATGTAGGCTTAACCTAGTTGTAGTGATATTTCATTTGTATTTTAATAAATAAAGTTTGTCTGAAGGTCAGAGAATCAAACAGCCCCACTGGTCAATCTTACTGACCTTTAATCCTAGCCCTAGAGAGGAGTATAAGACAGGAGGAGACAGGTCTCACGCTCAGTCTCATTCTGAGGATTCCTGGAAGCAGTATCACCATTTTGGACTGAGGTAGAGGTAAGAGCAAGATGCTGACTGTTTTGCTTTACAACCTTGAGGTTGAACCCCAATAACTGTCTCTGGGTTTTTATTAATTGTGCAACAACTAGTAGCTTCCTTTTAAGGAACAGACTCTGCCAAAAGCTATGGAAGGTGGACTACTTTAGAAAATGTGTGACAAAAGACAATGGCTTCAACCTTGCTCATGGTCTCTCCTTGCCTTCCTGCTTGCTCTGTGTGGTGAAGCAAGTCGCCATACTGTGAACTGTCTCCACCAATGTCCATGCAGCCTGAGACAATAGGAACTCCATAGGCAACAACAATCAGTGGAGGCCTTCATGAGGAACTAACATCTGCCACCCACATGTGTGAGTCAAAAGACTGAAAATATTAGAAACATGGAAGCAAGACATTTTTATGAGGTAAGCTGGAAGGGAAGAAAATAAAAATAATTGACTTCATTCAATTAGCTATCTTATTTCCCATTTTTAGCAGATCAATCCTGAGCTACAAAGTTAGCAGCATTCTTCCAAGTTACAATATTAGACTCTAGAGGCCAGAGAAGACAGGTAAATTGTCCCAAGTTGCACTGTTTGTAAGCAAAGTGGCAATGACCTAAATCCTGTTTCAAAAGCATAGACCCTATATTGTTTGTTCTTAGAATATGTGAACTTTCTTGAAAATAATAACTGAATTCTAAAAAAAAAATTGCTGAATGTCTGCCAAGATATAACAAAGAATATGGAACCTTGCAGCTATATTTCATTTATGTTTTAATAAATAAAGCTTGCCTGAAGATCAGAGAGTAAAACAGCTACACTGATCAGCCTTATAGACCAGGCAGTGGGGACACACAACTTTAATCCCAGTAGCAGCACTTGTTTGTCATAGAAACCAGACAGTAGCATCTCATGGAACCTTCTCAAAAATTGATCACATACTAGGTAACAAAGCAAACTTCCACAGATACAAACAAAAATTTAGTAACCACCTGTGTCTTATCTGATCACCCAGGAATAAAGTTAGAATTTAACAACAATTCTACCCCCAGAAAGCCTACAAACTC
>LOEQ01006448.1:32493-70195 GCA_001685075.1 Bramus lutescens | reverse complement strand
CCTGGACAGTCACCCAAAGTTCTTCTGTACCATTGGGGCATCCATATTCAGCCTGCAGGCCCAGCAGACTTTTCCCTGGAGCAGGAAATTACAAAGACAGTTCCACCTATATTGGCAGTTTGTCAGTCACTTTCTTCTGCGTCCTGCAGAATGTCTAGCAGTATCTTTTATTAACCTATATTTCTTAATTTTACATTACATTTTTAAATTCATAAACACAATACCTTAATCAAGAGCAAAAATAAACTTATAACAAAATTGACCTAGAATTTGTATCAATAGAGCAAGATCCATACCAATGCAAATCTCTATAGCATATCCCCCTTAAATATAAACATTTATAAACAATATTTGGGAATATGGGTTAGTTCTCTCCGAACTGCTTCCTGCTTTTTGGTGGACAAAGTCTTTTTGGGGGTATTCATAGTGACATTTCAGGGGGTATGGTCCATCAAACCACGTTAGTCTGGAAGGAATCCCTAGGTTCTTATCTTTTGTGGAAACAAAAGAAGAACCTCTTTTCCAAAGCAACATATCCTTAGACCCATATTTTGAAATCAAGATACCTTTAGAATATATATTCTGGTTTAGTTTAACAGTCTATACAATGAAATGTCTCTCTGTACTTAACTCATTCACAGTCAAAAAGTTCAAAGAAAACACAATAGTATACATAATCCAGACTCTCTGTGAATTTTCCATTTTTATATGGCTTACTTTTCTTTACTCTTTTTAATATATGACTTCTGTACTCTGTTTCTTTAAGGACTTTTGTTTTTTATAAACAATTTACTTCTTTTCCAACTCTCTATACTCTTTTTCTTCTCTCCCCCAAGCCTATGAACATTCATCCAACACTGTGACCCATTTGGAGGTCTTTTTTATCTGGATTTGTCTTTACTGTGTATCTGTAATACTTTTCTGACCAGAAGTGCTTCTTGAAATGCTAAGCCATTTTTATGAACTTAAGGGGCAGTATTGCTAGGGGAAATACAGCACTACCTGCTTGCCCTGCCCAGTCCAGGATGGCAGAGCTATTTGCTGCCTCTGAGAGCCATGTGCATTGCCCCATCTTTAGGCACACAGATGGTCTCTGTTGTTATTAAGCAAGTTGTAAAGTTGTAACATTCTGCTTTCAAACCCCTTTTAAATGCTCCATAGCAGAACCTTGTCAGAGTTTGTACTGCCCAGGAAGCAGCCTTAAAAAAAAAAAAGGCTTGGGTTTTTTTTTCTGTTACTGCTGAATCAGGAAGACTTTTCTTAAAAGAACTGCATCCAGCAGCCAACAAAATGCTGGCTATCAAGAAGCCGTGCTTAACTCTGTTCTTTTGTGTCTAGAATTACTTTTCAAGCTTTCTCGGGTTTTGTGTGAATATAGCTAGCACACGTTGGAGTGCCAATTTGTTGTGTGAAGGTTACTTGTTCATTTCCCAGCTGACTGGAAGCTCAGACCCAAAATAATCACACAGAAACTGTATTAATTAAATCACTGCTTGGCCTAATAGATCTAATTTCTTATTGGTTAGCTCTTACATTTTAATTTAACCCATTTCTAGTAATCTGTATGTTGCTACATTGCTGTGGCTCACCAGGTAAAGTTCCATCTGGCTCCTTTGGGGCTACATGGCTTCTCTCTGACTCTGCCTCCTTTCTCCCAGCATTCAGTTTCGTTTTCCCCACCTAGTTCTTTTCTACCCTATCAAGCCAAGCCAGTTTCTTTATTAACCAATGATATTCACAGCATGCAGAGGGGAATCCCACATCAACCCAGGACCAAAGCAACCCAGGAAATATTCAAGCCCTCCATCTGACTCCCCTCTCTTTCAGTGCTGCCAATCTTTCTTACCATTATATGTTACTACCCATAATGGGCTGGGCACTTCCTCATTAATCACTAATTAATAAAATGCCCTATAGGCTTGCCTACAGCCCAATCTTAGGAAGGTATTTTCTCAATTGAGGGTCTCTCCTCTCTTATGACTCTAGCTTTAGTCAAGTTGGCATAAAACAAGCCAGTACAGACAGGTACCTGTCTCTTAGGAGATGTTTTCTCTATAGTGGTCTGGTTTATAGTGATAGTCTTCATTGTGTTTGTTTATTCTCTAGATGGCTTGTGTATTAGTACATCCTTCCACTTCTGGGCCATAGAAAGGAAGGTTTCTCTCCCAGAATGTTTATGAAACTCTGACACTTTTCTGCTGGAATCTACAGGTGTCCTCTCCCTCCTCAAAAACAGCTTGGCCATTCATTAGCCACAGATGCAGAGCTGTGGGGCAAGGAACTGTAACTCCCAAATGCCATGTTTTGGTTATCACCTGAAGGATTCTATTTTTCCATTTTACTAGTCATGATGGAACAAATTCAGATTATATTTCAGCATGTAGATTTAGAGCTCTGCTCTCACACCTTTTCAGGCTTGACAAAACAAAAACTCATCAACCAGTGAGAATACAGAAGAAAAGTCTCAGTGAAGTTTGTGGCATGGGCTGACGTTGTCTTAGTTAGTGTCCCAAGCCACCATCTACTAAATAATGGTGAAAGCTTTGACTTTGACCAAAGTTCCCAGAGATTTCTTAATGGCTTCTAATAACTATGGCTTTGCATCAAGGAAATCATTGTCACTTGTGTCTCCAAAATCTGGATGTAGAGCTGTGAATCGCATTTGGATGTCCAAATTTGTTCTGTACCATTCAACTCTCGAGTGAACTATTCTGTACAAATCTACTTTAATTATGTATTAATTTCAGTATTATTACATACAGCACACAACTTCTGCCTATTAAAAATTCATCAGGTTTCTATCAGTTTTATTTAGTATTCATTATAAGGCAATGTTCACTTTTTAAAAGCCTCCAGATAAATGTGTTGCTCTACATAACCAAATTATGATGTAGAGGAAATAGAACTACCTTCATGAGTCACCTACCTTTCCCCTCCCCCATGTCTACAGAGGCCAAAGGAGAACTGGCTGAGCACAGTATTGAGGACCCCACTGTTTCAGAATGTTCTTGGGGTTGGAATGTCAAAATCCTATTCTCATTTGGTCATTAGGGGAAATATTTTATGCCCTCATCTTCAGCCATCCTGCTCTATAGATTCCACAGCAGAGATGTCTTTGTCCAGATGATGGTAAGAGCCACATGATTTATTTCTCCAGGCCCATTCCATTGTCTTTCCATGCAGTTAAGTGCATAAAATAATGACAAGTCTGAAGTAGTATGTGGGAAGAATGTTGTGGCAATGCAATTCAGTTTTTTCTCCAAGATCTAAAAACTTCATCTAATATTCATGAAGTTCCAGGTTTGAATGCCTACCTTATTTAATCCCAACTGTAATTATCCTCATTTATTGAATTTCATGTGCTTTTATACTTTAGAAGAATTTATTGACATGCTTACAAATACTGAGCAATACTTTAATTCAGGAGAACCATGGCTTTAATCTGTAATTCTCAAGGTCAAATAAAATACAGCAAAACTTTTGAGGTACAATCATCTGTTGACCAACAAATCAGCATTTCAGAACAGAGCTGAGTAATACATACTGGTGTGGCCATTACTTCTTTAACATGGGTGGTGCTGCAGTACTTCAGACTATTGCTTAAAAATATTAGCCTCAATAGTCCAAGTGTCCATCAACTAATGAATGGATGATAAAAATTGTCACATACATATACAGTGGAATGCTATTCAGCTGTAAGAACATAAAATTTCACAGGTAAGAAGATGGAACTGGAAAGTATTATATAGAGTGAAGTAACTCAAATCCAGAAAGATAAATGTTGTATGTTCTGTTTGATTTGTGGATCCTTGATACAAATCTTAGGGCTTGAATATGTAACTTGGAATAACTTTAGAAACCAGGAAAATAAGAAGGGACCATTTGAGGTGAGGGGCTAGAAAAACAGTTCAGTGGGGCTTGATAGCAGGATACCAGTACTATGAAGGGGAAAAGGAGGCAGGAAATTAACTTAGAAAGTGAACGAGGATAATAAGAATAGGGAAGGAAGAGGAGTGAATAACGATAAAGAGGTGTCCCAGCCAGTTTATGTCTACCTGACACAAGCTAGAATCATCTGAAAGGAGGGAGCCTCAGTTAAGAAAATGCCTCTACAAGATCCAAATGTAGGGCATATTATTAGTGATTGATGGGAAAGCCCAGCCCATTGTGTGTGGTGTTAAACCTGGACTGGTGGTCCTGGGTTCTAAAAGAAAGCAGACTGAGCAAACTACGATGAGCAAGCCAGTAAGCAGCACTCCTCCATGGTCCCTGCATCAGCTCCTGCCTCCAGGTTTCTGCCCTATTTGAGTTCCTGTCCTGACTTCCTTAAATGATATGGAAGTGTAAGCCAAGTAAACCCTTTCCTCCCCAAGATCCTTTGGTCATGGTGTTTTATCACAGGACAGGAGGTTTGTAAAACTCATTAGTAAACCTATTATTTTTTAAGCTTACTTTAAAATACACATATAACATATGCAAAAATATTACATGCACATATGCCATTTTAATGCAGTTACACCACATGGTCAAACAATGTGCCCCCCATAAACTGTATAACACAACTCGCAGACTGAGCAAGGGATATCTCCCTTTGAATTGTGGTTAGAGGATTCCAAAAGACCACCCAAAACAGTACAGACTACTGCCATAGCTCTTCTTTGTCTGCTATAGTATCAAGGTAAGACCCTATTTCTCAGTGTCAGAAGGTGCTCTCCAAACTGCTAAGGGAGAAAAGTTTCCAATAATCCTACCTACCTGTTGACAGAGATTTCTGTCCCACCAGGTCCCACAGCTATTCAGTCCCAAAGAAACACATAAAAGTCTACATTAATTATAAACTAGTTGGCCTAATAGCTCGGGCTTTCTTATTAACTAATTCTTACATCTTAAATTAGCCCATAATTCTTGTCTGTGCTAGCCATGTGGCTTGGTACCTTTTATCTGTGAGGCATTCTCATTTTGCTTCCTCAGTGTCTGGCTTCCTCTGTGTCGACTGCAGACTGAACCTTTCCTCCTCTCAGAATTCTGTTCTTGCTTCCCCACCTCTACTTCCTTTCTGGTTGCTCCGCCTCTATTTCCTGCCTGGCTTCTGGCCAATCAGTATTTTATTAAAGCAACTGAATAATTTTTACAGGGTGGATATAAGACCATTGTCCCACAGCACTTACCCCCACCCCTGTTTTAGCTTTTTTTCCAGACCATTATCCATAACAACTTGTAACCAATACTCTAAACAAAGATAAATATCCATAATCCAATTTTGGGGAATGTGGGCATAGTTTTCCAGGCTACTTCCTGCTGATTGGGTGTGCAGATAATCTTATGGGGACTTAAAGAAGACTTAGAATTATGATCAAGTCCTGACTGGAGTATTCTGTGAGGCTTGGTCATCTCAGCTAGCAGTCTTGAAACTGTTCTGGATGTAGAACTCAGAGGAAACTCCAACAGAGGTCCTCTGAAATGTTGGATCATCTGGACCATCCGCTCCCATCGGAGGTTCTTCAGGGGGTCTTCCTTGATCAAACCTGATTTTTCTTAACCCAGAATGAATCCACAGCCTCTCATTTCCTATGGATACAAAAACAAAACCTCTTCTCCAAAGTAACATCTCTTTTGAATTAAATTTTAAAGTCAAAGCATTTTAAAAATACATATGTTGTATTAATCCAGCAGCATTTGTAATCAAATGTATTTTAGCAACTGTTGTTCCTTCCTCAGCCATCAAACCATTTAAAGACAACACAATAACATACAGTATCCAGACTCTCTGTGTATTTTCCATCTTTATATGGCTTTATTTTAAACTCTATTTCTTTTATTTTTATTTTTAATTTTTGTGGGGTTTTTTTGAGACTAGGTTTCTTTGTGTATCTTTGGTTGTCCTGGCACTCACTCTGTAGATCAGGTTGTCCTTGAACTCACAGAGATATATGCCTGCCTCTGCCTCCAGACTAGTATGGTTTTTTACAGTAGGCACTGGATTTTTTAAATTTTTCTGGTGAGACATGCTTTCCATATTAACTGGGAATGATTGGACCACGTTTGACATGGGGGCCTGCGAGAGGTCCCTCGAGGAGTTTTCCTTATTATTTGAAGCCTACATCTTGACCATTTCCCTAAGATAAAGCTAATCCCTAGAATCAGATATAGGGATATAGGAGGGAAACCACATAGGCCTTGCATAATACCATCCATGGTATAAGTAAAAAGGCTATTGAAATCTTAGCTCATTAAATTTCTGTCATCTTTACTTTATAAATTATAAATTTGACCTTATAAATGTCTCCTGTAATGAGTTGGAGTAGGTGCAATAACATTACCGGCCAGTAGGTGTAGCATTTGTAGCCACGTGGGCGGGAAATAGCCTTGAACAGTTTGAATTGGTTTTAGTCCATGAGATTCTGAAAAATATGATTAAATGAAGAGCAGTTATTAATGCGGTCAAAACAATTTTAGAGTTGGTGACCAGGATAAAAAGAAAACCCAGAGCCTTCTATCAGTGCAAATCACAGACTGTGTGCTCCCCAGAGATCCCTGACTGGGCCCCACATTAGCTGGCAGGAGTCACCAGCAGGGAGGAACAGTGCCCAGATACCCAAATGCACCACAAATATTACAGTCTCTCCTGCAGCAATCTATACAAATGCACTTAATTAAAGTATTCATCTGGTGGTATTTAATGATAATATAGATAATTATATAATCATAAACTCTTCTCAGAAGGAGAGTAAAATGCCAAAAAGATACTTTGCCACAGAAAAAGTATTTCTAGATTCCAACTGATTGCAGGCTCCTCTTAAAAAAAAAAGAAGCAGGTATGTGGAGTCCCAGCCCATTTTGCTTGGCAAAAATAAAGTTATTCAAATTCTCCGATTCGTTTGCAATTTTTAGACTTTTTATCCATTACGTTCATCCTACTGAAAGATGTTTGCCGTCCCTGATTTCCAAGCCAAACTGATAGGAACTGACTGGAGACTTGCCGCAGCTCTGGATGAGATGGCTTTTTGCATTATTAAGCAAAAGCAGATGCTAATAAAAACCGAGTGCTTTGATTCACTAATGAAAAGATAACTTATTAGTGCCTAGCTTACATTATGGAGCAAGTCTAAAAGGTTAAACACTTGTGTCTTAAATTAAAATACTAGAATAAAGGTTATTACCGTCCATTTCTTGTTGAAAAAAAAGATAACGTGTTAAGGGGGCCAGCAAGCTGGCTTCTCTAGGAAAGGTGCTTGCCACCAAGCCTGATGACATGACTTAGATCCCTGCAGTGCACATGTGGAAGGAAGGAAATGACACCTAAAAGTTGTCCTGTGACCTCCACATGCACACACTCACACGCACGCACACACGCGCGCGCACACATGCACACACACACATGCACACTATAAAAAATGTGCTGAGAAAGTATGAACAAGTTTAGAATGCTTAGTTTTTAAGTCATTTAGTATCATTTGCTCATTGAATGCCTGAATACCTACTATGTGTCGAGGCTAATCGTAACTTTGTTTTATTTTTAGTGCTGGGAATCTTGTACATGCTAGACATACATTCTACCAGTGAGCTACACTCATAGTCCCACGAACCCAACTGTAAGAGATTGACTTCAGATCTTACACTTCAGGTAGTTGGCTCTTTTATCTATTATTACTAAAGTCCTGACTTAAAACAAACAAGTACTGTTGGTTTACAGATATGTCACCCTGCTAAATGTTGAACAGAGTTACTGTTACTCAAGTTTCCATTTTGTTTATTTTACTTACTATGAGTGTGTGTGTGTGTGTGTGTGTGTGTGTGAATGCTGTTGTGACGCGCTTGTGGAGGACAGGGGAGAGCTTTCAGGGGTTAATTCTCTCCTTCCACCTTCACTTTGGATACCAGTGATCAAACTCAGGTCATCGTGCTGTGTCAGGTGCTTTTATCCACTAAGCCATTTCCAGCACAAGTTTCCATTTTTGAAAGAAGTTCTGAGACCTCTCACTGAATAGATACAGAAGTAGCCTACAGAGACGCCTCCTAAGAAAATCAGACCCCATCCTAAGCTTTTTACAGTGAAGAAAACATGGCATAGAAAGATGTGATTACTCAGAGGTGACCCCAGAGGATTGATAATAAAGATATGACAGAACAGTCTTGTGACCTGGGACCTACAACTTTGCCTCAATATCACACGCCAACACTGACTTAATGATTCGAAGTCATGTGACGGTGATGAAATTTCTCCAGACACCTGACTTCAGAAAATGACAACTTTCTTTAATTCTTCAAAATCATATTAATATGGATTGATCCCTCACACAAGAAACAACATATCTCATTCACATTTGGAGGCTCTGTCTAGAGTCAAATATGTATTTGCTTTTATTGCTTTAGTAAAATTTGTGCAGTTAATGATGGATGTCAAAAAGCTACAAAAGTAGTAGTGGCAAGTAATCAATAATGACCCCTAATAAAACACTTGCTTTGGTTCATTCCTTTGCGCCTTTGTGTCTTTGTCACCCACACTGGATCTGGCTGTCCCTGTGACTGGCTATAATGTCTATAATGTAACAAAAGAAGCATTGAACCCCTGCTATTCCATTAACTTTCACTGGGCTGTAAAAGAGCCAGCAGTTTTCACACTGGTACTTTGGGGAACCCCAAAGTATGCTGTGAGAAGTCCAGCTGCCCTGCCAGGGTGAGAGACCTCTGCTGTCTTGTGGAGAGCGTAGCCCACCTGAGCCCAGCTTTCCAACCATTTCCCACAATGTACAAATAGAAGTCCAGCCGCCTTGAACAGCCACACCTCAATCACAAATCAATGCAGCCCCATGAAGATGCCAAGCAGAAACAGCAGTTGAACATTCTAGCTAATCCCACACAACCCAAAGAGTTTTGAGAAATCCACTCTTCAGATTGTTGCACGAAGAGAAACCCAAAGAGGCATTTATAACCATTTGGCCACCACAGAAGCTGCAATGCAGAAGAGGATCAAAGAAATGATGTGAAGGTTGAGCTTTGGCATGACTTCAGGCAGGACAGATCATCTTTTACCACCATAGATTAAGTCCTATTCAATGACAACAAAGTGCATGGAGGAAGGAGTACCTGGCTCTGATTTCCACAGGGTCTCATTTGAATTCAAGGGAGAGCGGTCACTTAACATTCTCATCAATGGGCATCTTCTCTGGGTTAATCAAATCATTGAAAATCACTGATTCCTAATTCCTTATGCTGTGGGTATCCACCAGAGGCTACTCCAGCACAGGTTTAAGCCAATAGAAAGTCTATATTACCCAACCAGTGACTACACTGAGGGTTTGGGATCCCACTACAGTCCCGAGTCTTTCTAAGGATGAGCTTTTAAGCACGAAAACCAAATCCTTGATTAACACACCTCAGTTAGTAAGAACAGTTAGCCGGAAGTTAAGCTACAGAATCCAAAGAGCAAGGTTAGTACATTTAGAGACTTTCCTAGAACTGTGGACTTCAATGGATTAGGTCTTTGCCCCTGTTTTGGCAGGTGTTGCTGCCTATGTGCTGGATTTCAAGGCCTGAATGGTTCTTCCAGCATACTGCAGTTACGCTAAAGTCTAGGAGCCAGTTACACTTACAAAGTATGAGACATAGGTCTGGTGTCTACTACCGCTGGTCCTCTTTCTCTAAGCACTCAGGCAGATACTCCCTGCTTGCCTCCCAATGTGCCCCTGCTGCTGACGCTGCTGCTTCTTAGTGCTCGTTCTCTCCTTTGTCACAGCATCAAAGCAGGAATGACACCAAGGAAGATGTCATAGAATCTTGTTGACCTAGGAAGGTGAGATGTCACAGAAAGGGAATCTATGTCAAGTTTCCACTTTCCCTTTCTATCGGCGATCTGCACAGGGTTGGTTAGGATGGTATGTCAGGGTGCTGCTGACCCTTCCACAACAGGAGCCAAAGACAGCCTGCAAGCCTACTTTTACCACCCCAAGACCTGAACTGCAAAGGTGGGAGGGGGAAAAAAGGAGAATCTGGGGTTTAAGTTCTTTGGTATAAAAAAATTTTAACTAACATTTGCTGAGTACCATGAGTCAAGTTCAAGACTGGATTCCAGAGGGTTGATGAACAGCATAACCCCCTTCCTCCCAGAGATTACGATGAAGTAAATATGTCCAAAGATGTGTTCCAAGTACTCTAATGGGTGGAGATAGCAAAAGCAGGGTGCCAAGACACGAGCAAGCATTTGTACAGAACTTCCTCTGAGAAAACCTCATCCAAAAATGTTGAGCACTAAGGAAAGAGCGCTGCTGGAGACTGGGCTTCTAGGCAATGAAACACGAGCTACACAATTGAGGGCATGCTATAGGGCCTGAGCAATTTCCGGAGCTCAAGTTATGCATCATGGTTGCAGCAGAATGGAATAGAAGGACCAGAAGAAAATGTCTTCAGAGGGTGGATGCTTTCCTTCAGATTGATTCGTGTTGGGGTATTCCAGGCTTTGTTTGTTTGTTTCTCTTTAACTTTAATGACATAATGGACTTCCATTCCTCTCCTAAGGAGCTTCAATTGGGGTCTGAGAACTCTGGGGTACCATTTCGATACAGAAAGCAAGGCTTGCAGAGTCAGATCTGCCTTTGAAGGGATAGTCCTGGAGGCTTGCAGCTCCGATACTCACAGCTCTATTGCAATTGAGGAGCATTTCTGAGAATCCTGCCTGCTGCTCACTCCCTATATAGCTCAAGAGAACTAACGATGTCTGACTCACTGATCTATTGCATGTGTGCAAAATGAGAAATTAGGTGAGGGGTGGAGTGGGCTTGAGGGAAGAAAGGATGCCTGAGCTTTAAGACTAAAGATGACCAATTGGCCACAAAGTCTCACACAAGCACAGGGCAAACTTGACAGCAGCATATGTCTCTTCCAAGGACACATGTGTAATAGCGACTGTTTACTTGTCTGCAGCCACACAGGTCTCTGTGTCTCTAATTCAGACACAACTTCAAAAAGCTACAAACGGACTCTGGAGTTATAGACAGCCAACCACACTCAACTCTGTATGTCCTTTGGGAGAGCTACTTTATCAGAAGGTCAAGAGGAGGAGTCAGCAATAGACTTAACACTAAGGAAGACATCAAGAAGAATCAATTACATTCAAACTACAGATTATTTAAATAAGACTAAGCTGATAGTCAAAAGGGGAGTGTAGGGACAATAATTGCTTTAACGTGGGAAGGGTGGGGAAATTAATAGCTTTAGACCTTTTATAATTTTGGAAAATTAGTTTTTTAATTTGATGTGTATGGGTGTTTGCCCGCATTTATGTCTTTGTGCCATGTGTGTACATTGCACTCAGAAGCCAGAAGAGGATATTGTAGTTCCTGGAACTAAAGATGCAGATGGTTGTGAGCTGCCATGTAAGTGCTGGTAATAGACCCTGGGTCCTCTGGAAGAGCAGTCAATGCTCTTAACCTGAGTCATCTCTCCAGCCCAATAGTTCATTTTTGTAAAGTGTTTTAAAGATCAATTTGCTGCTAAGTTATCAAGATGCATTTTTATGTTGACTGTTTTCTGTGTTCTGCATAAATACATGAAAGTTGTCCTGGAAGAGTAACTCATTTCATCTACTACTCTTTCCTTACTAGGAGATCAGATGCAACTGTCTAACTTTTCCTGTACATGTGTCATTGAAAAAGAAAACCCCTCCAAGATATCTTCGTACCTGCCAGCAACAACATGCAAAGAAGCCATGATGTTTGGGGACTCTCTTGTGAGCGAGAACTGTAGAATGTGGTCTACCCTATGTGTTGGAACTCCTTCAAGGTGAAAGCAAGTCAACTTTTCTCTGTACCACTGTGGACACAGAACTTGCTAGTTGCCTTTTTAATAAAGAAACAACATAGGTCCTGGACTGTGCAGCTGTTTTAAGCATCACTGAACACAGAGTACACATTATCTAGAGACTGGAATTTCCCAAATTAAGAGAAACCACTCCTGGTGTTATCCAAACTGGTGACTGTCAGCCAACATGTCTGTAAGGTGGAAGTTAAAAGTAATGGGACCTCTTTTCCCTGGATTTTGAACCCTTAAGTGGCAGCAAGACGGCCTGGATCTGACCAGAGTGCCCAGCCCTGCTGCACAGAGATCCCCAGTTAGCTTTCTTCTTGATCTTCACCCCACTGGAAATTTCCCTGGCACACATGAGCACCATGGCTCCCACTGCAGAAGCTCAGACCCACAGGCAGGCACAGCACCTGGCACTTATGGATTGAGAGGCAGAAAGCCAGAGGATAATCCCCGGAGATCAGGCTGGCAGGGAATATCAGAATGTGAATGCAAGCAAGAGGATGATTAGGACAAATAGCAGGTACATGGTTGCCCTTCACAGGCCATGCACTAGCAGGTGAGCGTGGGGACAGAAAAGAGGCAGTCTCAATCTGTTTTCAATTGTCGCCAGAAGAGCTCTCTGTCCCCACTACACGAATTCTGGGTCCAATTAGTTCTAAACCACTAACCCAAGGAACATGCAGTTAATTCCAAAACATTGGATAATTTCCTTCCCAGCTGAAGCCTTAATGAATTGGCTGGCTCTTCAGTCTTAGTAGGGAAAGCACTGTCTGGAAGGCAGTTCTCGGAAGAGTAATAAAGGAGAATACCAGCTCCGACAACCCATGGCTGTCTCTAGCACCTCTAACCAGAAAATCTAATCTGACTTTTATTCAGAAAATTCCTCACAGCCACAGTTGACAAAACAAAGGTTCCAAAATCCTTTCATCTCCTAGAGCCTTACCCTTATTGTCTCTAGTGTGACCTGACATTTGAGATCCTAGAGCCTTATCCTTGCTATCTCTAGTGTGACCTGACATTTGAGATCCTAGAGCCTTACCCTTATTGTCTCTAGTGTGACCTGACATTTGAGATCCTAGAGCCTTATCCTTGCTATCTCTAGTGTGACCTGACATTTGAGATCCTAGAGCCTGATCCTTGCTATCTCTAGTGTGACCTGACATTTGAGCTCATCCATGGAGATGCAGATGTCCCTGGCAAGACTGATGAAATATCTCTGGGCCCTAGGATCAAGACCTCTCAAGAGGAGGAAGTATAGCACAGCTTAATCCTGTAGCTCACAGAACAAGCTGAGTTTGAACCTCAGTTTTTCCTTGAGAGCTGTGTGAACTTCGGTAAATCGGCATTGCTGAGGTCTCTTGCTCACTTGCAAAGTGAGGAGATAGTATTGTAAGCATTAAACGCCAGCTGTTACTAAATCCTGTATCTAAAAATGGATTGAATCATATTTTAGCAGTGGGAGTTAGGAAATGTCTCAGTGGGTGTGAGTTCAAATCTCCAACACCCGCGTTAAAAAAAATTGCTGAGCAAACAACAGTCATCTGAGCCTCAGAGCTAGAACAAACAACTGCAGAGGCCAGCAGAAAAACATTCTCCCTTAAAAAACTGTCCTGTACATAGTAAAACATACTTCTGCTATATAATATTTTAACTGTCATCCACAGCTGAAGAGCAGGATACCACTTTCAAAAGTTGGCCAATCATTGAGAGGAAGCCAAAGAACTTTAATCAACATTTTGTGACAGCCAAGAAAAAGAATCCTAACAACCCTTGGCTAGATCCAGCTTTGTGATGAATTGTTGATGGCAAATTCAGATTCGCCCAGTGGGGGTGCTCTCTGATGTTCAGAGGCAGGCTTTAAACTGGCTTTGGAGGACTTGATGAGCAGTCTGTGATCTAAGACACTTCCAATAATCTCAGCTTCCGAAAAATCAGGGGAAATTTATTTTATTTGGAAACAATGCAGACAGACATACTCATACTTCAAGTTTCAATGCATCATATAATGTGTTGCAAATTTTTATACAAGCCAAGAGAAGGCACAAAACTAAACCCAGCAAGCTTCTCAAGTATAGAATGGTAAAATAAATACCAGCAATCATTCCACTGCAGTACAGAGCAAAGCTGAAGTGATTAAAAGGGATCAATGGCCAAACCCAAAATCCTTCATTCTCCAATATGCAGTTAGTTCGCCCTGTTACAACCCTCGGTCAGAACTTCCTGGAAAACCTAGAAAGGTTTTGCTGTGAACATTTTGGTTGTCCCAGAATATTTGTGTGTGAACAATCCTACCTAACAAACAGCAAACTCTAGGTGCTAGAGGTTGTTCAGTGAGACTCTAAGATACCATGACTTTGCTTTAAGATTCAGCTCTGCATTGACTGTGCTGGGAAGGCAATCTTAGGCAGTTAAGAGCATAAAGGTCTTGGTTTTCATTCTGACTAAATGATTAAAGTCTGAGTGGCATAAAAAAACTTTGAAAAAGGTTTAACTTTTTGTAGGTCTATAAAATGAATGTTCTGTAGAGCCTGGTAGCTAGACATGTGAAAATTAAATAAAACATTTTAGGTTAAAAAAAATCTTAGCATGAAGTATAGCACAGCTAGAAGAAGTAGAAATGACCTGTGGTGATGACTAAGTGTCATGCTAACAAAATTCTTCTCCTGAAACTTTCCGTTAAAATAAGCAGGGACTCCCAAGAGTTGAGAGCTAGCTTTGCCCAAATCCCAAACCTAAAACATAATCATCTCCCCATGCACAGTTAGTTTCTAGCAACACATAGCACTCTAAGCTTACCTAATATTTCTTACTCTTATTTTAAGAGTACCAAGTTCAATGAGCTTTGTGAAATGCAAGTGAGAACATACAGGTAGATAGTGTGTCATATTTGTCACCCAGGGGAAATTTCTTGCTCCAATAAATTGTTTAAAAAAGAAATAGGAAAAACGGAAGCTGGGGCCCGAGATGCAGCTCAATGCTAGGGTGCATGCCTCGAATACAAAAGGCCCTGGGTTAATTTCAAAACAAACCAAGAGCAAAAGCCCAGAATGTGTCACACCTCCACATCGAAAGCCCTTTCTGGGCAGTGCAACAGGGCAGCTTGTTCTGCAGGGATGCGGGACAGACCTTCACTACAGACCCCGGTCCGGCGGGGAGCCATCCTCATTCATTGCGAGAACACTGAACCCGTGAACGTGGCAGAATAGCTGAGTCCCGCCATTCATCAAACTAAGTGAAAACTGAGGGACTCTTATGGTTAGCACCAAATGGTTTGCGGAGTCAAAGTGAGCACAGGCGTTCGCCAGAGCTCTCTGTGCAGGATCACAATGAGAAGAGGTCAGAACGCCAAGAGAGTCGAATGGTGAAGTGATCTCAACGGTGCTTTGAGGTGGGAACATAATATAATTTCTTTGGAGGAATAATTTCCTGACACAAAACGCTACTTACCTCATCCTTCAGTCTGTTTCCCCAAAGCCGAGCCCTGGAAGGACATTAACAGAGGATGCCAGGCTCACAGGATGTTTGAAGCTTGGTTCTTTCCTGGACATACACTTGCATCCTGTTTACAAAACAGTGCCACTTGGAATGGAGTGTTTCTTTCTCAGCCTGTCTTAGCAAAGAAAATTAATCCAGGGAAACTCATCTTCCCCCTATTTTCTTAGACAAACAAATCATTGATGTGTTTTGGCATTTTGGGAAAGTAACCCTCATTATTTTCCCTGTTGTTATCCACAAGCTTTGACATCGTCTTGTCAGACGCATTATCTGTGTAATTCATCAAAGCGTCACTGGCAACCTAACGTCAGCAAACACACCTCTGGGAGGTATCCTCACCACCTTTCTTCCCTTGTATTCCTTCGAGTTAACTTCTGGCTGACAGACCACGCTTGGGTTTATTTTTTTCTTGCTTTTCTGGAATCGTTAATCTTTGCTGAAAAGCTGTTTAAATGACTTCCAACAGCCTCAGGGCCAGACCCTCCTCCTGGCACCCATAACTCTCATAAATATTATTGGAATTGCGTGTGTACATCAGGGGGAGGTTTTTTAACCCCAGAGCACATGAAAGCAACCCAAGCAGTCTCACTCTGAACACAGGAGAGAACGCGAGCAGGAAATTAGTTAGCAACGGAAAGGGCAAACAGGTGCTCCATGTGGTTTCTGCTTCTTAAGAGCAATAAAAACAGCAAATTGGGTATTATTGTAACTATTAGTACTTTTATCTCCTCTAATAAATAATACGCTCCCTACAAGCAGTAGCTCTGTATTATTCACAAAATGTTTGGCAATAAGCTTTCAGGAGCTGTCAGCTGAATAAACAAGCAGATAAATGGCCAAGTAGGTTGATTTAGGGGAATGAGAGTCTTTGAGAAATGTGTTCTTAACATGTCAAAGCAAAATAGGCCCTGGTAAACACATATTTTCCCATACAAAGATCAGGAAGCCCACTCTTTTCTAAGATAGCTATCACCAGGCTCAGTGATGCGTGCCTGCTGTCTCAGGTACTGGGGAAGCTGGGGCACGAGGATCACATGACCATGGAAATTCAAGGCCAGGATGTACAATAATGCAAGACCACAACCCAAAAGGAAAAAACATGAGAGAGGGGAGAGAGAGAGAGAGAGAGAGTTTACGTTACAAACCCACATAATTGTAGGGGCGTGACTGTTTTTTGAGATACAAAGCACCAGGGTGCTTTCGTGTTGAGGTTAATTGTCCAGACTTCCACTGGAGCCTTTGGACATGTCTAAATGAACAATGCCTGTGTGTGTGTGCGCGCGCACATACATGTGTGTGCCCTGGTGTGTGTTAGATGTGTGAGATAAAGTTCTTGAGAGAGAAAGATTCTGAATCTAGTGTTGTGGGAATTGTGCATATCACATTCAAAAACATTCCAGGGAAACTCATTTTCCAGCAGGGTGAGCATCCACGCAACTTTTACTGAGTGACTCCTGTCTACTCCCAGGAAGCCGATGGAACAGCGCTTCCCTGTGATGCTCATGGACTTGCATCTAGATAAGCAGCTCAAAGCACCGCTTACACACTGAAGGCAAATCTTACCTTCTTCCTCAGAGGGGAGGGGAATCAGAAAGAGACAGGGTAGGAGAAAGGAGTGAATAATATATTTGGAAAAACAACAACCAAGAGTTTTCCGAAATTAATGACAACCACGAAACAGAATATCCAAGCATCTCAGGGAACAGCAAATATGATAAATTAAAAGAAGAACTCGAAATAGCATATCTAAGCTACTAAGGATAAATACAACCACAAATTCCTGAAGCACAGCCAGGCATGAGGAAGAAAAATAAAAATTACCAAAGACTTATCAGGAACGTGAAAGGCAGAAAACAATACCAATGTCTATATCTAGCAAGAGCATCCTTCAAAGATGAAGAAAAAATTATAGACTTTTCAGACAATTCAGATAAATTCAAACCAAAGAAATTTAATGTGGGGTGGGCTTGCCATGCTGCCTATGAGAAAAGCAGGGATGAAAGATCACCAGAGCAAGCAGGCTAGCGAGACTAGCCAAATCATTGAGCTCTAGAGACCCTGCCTCAGTGAATAAGGTGGAAGAGTAATTGAGGACGATTCTCAGACATTGATCTTTGGCCTTCACATGCATGTACACACACAGGCAAAAACATGTGCATACGTAAGCAACACACAGGCAGAAACATGCACACACACATGCAACACACACAGAGAAACATAAAGTTGGAGAAAACAACCTGAATAAATTCATTGTCAGCTTACACAGTGTGTTAGAAATTGTAAAGAGCTTGAAGCAGAAATAATATATCAGAGTGGACAGTGGGTCTGTATCAATGCAGGAAACTCGGGGGCTGGAGAGAGAAATGGCTCAGCAATGAAAAGTGCCTATTACTCTCGTAGGGAATTCAAGTCCAGTGCCCAGCACCTGTCCCTGCAGTTCACAACCTCCTGTAACTCCAATTCCACGTGATCCAATGCCCTCTTCTGGACTCTGCAGCACCCACACTCACATGTAGCACATACACATAATTAAAGAATATACATATATAGGTAGATATATGTATATGAAATCAATAGATGAATATAATATTTGTCTTTTCTTGTTTTTCATTGATTCAAAAGTAAAATAATAAGAATGGTGCTATATGTTAAAGAATGTAAAAACAGAAAATGTGTGATGGTCACACAAAGGGCAGGAGGAGAAGCTGAGACTATACCGTTGAAGACTTTCACTGCATGTGAAACAGTATTGGAGAGAAACTATCATTAGTTAAGCACAAATATCAGGAGGCCCAGGTTAGCCACAAAGCTATGGTAAAGGAAATTTAGGAAATGATCAGAGGAAACAAGATAGAATCATAAGAATGTTCTAGAGAGAAAAGGAAATAGAAAGGCAAATAATACATGGAAAATGGGCCCAGGTGACAAATTTTAATTCATCCATATCAGTAATCACAATATGGATGAGAATAAATATGGAGAGAAATATTAAAAGACAACAATTTTCAGATTGGATACAAGACCAATAAGTTCATCAGTTTTGCCGCTGCTATGAGTAAATCCTGACAAAAGCCCTGTTCTGTGATCAGCGTTGGGAGGCAGAGAGAACAGTGTGACCCACTATCTTTTGGACAGACTCCAGGGCTCTGCCTGGTGGCAGGGATTCTGCTCAATACTGGGACTAGAGTGTTTTCTGAGTCTCTCATTCTTTCTTTCTCGTCTGTCCATGTCCACGAGCCTGCAGCAAGTTCTACACATTAGATCTCCATTCTGCTCTCTGACTTCCATCTCACTTTCAAGACTAAAGAACACATTTCCTCGAGTTTTGTTCTTTCCTCTGCCTCAGTCTCTACCCTCGGCCACACCGCTGGCACATACTCCATGACCTGAAACCATCTTTCCCTCTGTTCTGCTCCCTAAATTATCTCATTTTTTAAAAATTATGTTTACTACTCAAATTTCAGTGCCTTTCTTCCATCATGCATGACAAAAGGTAGATGTTCTCCAGCCGGTCCAGCCCTACACCCTGGGGATGCTAGTGATTGGCGGGTGCCACCACTGTTAAATCTTTCTCCCAAGTTCCTATGCACACCTCCTGATAACTGCAAAGCAAAGCTCTCTGCCCGAAGAGAAATTAAAATAAAAAGATTCTAAAGAGAACTCTGTACTAAGTCAGACTGTGATAGAAGACAAAAATAACAGACAAAAACAAAGACTCTGGGGGAAAAAAAACCTAAAAGCCAATTAACAAAATAGTATTGGCAATCCTTTCCTCAGAAAGCACAACCTCGAATGTTAATGCACTGAGTAATGGCACACAGAGTGAATGAGTGGAATAAATGAGAAAGAAAATTCCAGCTATGTGCCGTCCACAAAAGATTCACCTCTGTGCTGAGAACACATCCACTGGAAACTGAGCATGGAAAAAGATAGTACATGCAAAGAAGGGCAAAACAGAGAAGGGATAGCTCTTCCAATATTTGCAAAATAGACTGTAATATAAAAACTGAAAGAGACTCTGTTATTATATAATAATAAAGGAAACAGCAGCAACATAATATGCAATTGAGATATATAGATATAGATATCCATTCAACATGGAGAATCTAAATGCATTAAAGAAGTATTAAGCTCTCTGGATGGAATCATAGATTTTGATACAACACTAGGAGATTTCAGTGCCCCTTTCAACTGCTGGCTCAGCCGTGTCAGCAGCAGGCACTCTTGAAGGAGAGTCTCCACCTAGACAGAGAGTAGACTTCCTTAGCAGTTGCTATGAAAGCAGTAAGTTCATTTCTATAATGACGCATTGTGAGTGCACCACCCTCCCCTATGGGTGCAGCATCTTTCTAGGCCTTTTTATGCCATCCCACAAGACATGGAGGGCATGGGAGAATGAATCCAGCAGGCTGCTCACACTGTTCACTGTTCCACCTCTGTTCCTGGTCCAGAAACATGTCCTCTAGCAGCATCCAGAAAGCAGAAAGCAACATGCTGTCTCTACTTACCTTGCAAGTACAGTAAACTCAGAGCCTTGGCCATCTGCAACAGACTCAATCCCTCATTTCCTCTGGAAGAACAAGACCTGCCCTAGTTTCTTCACAGAATCATTAGTCACTGGATAAACTGGTATTCTTGCGGACTCGCTGTCAGGTCATCAATAAAATGGGTCAGCATAGCACCACAGCGACTAAATCTACCAAATATAATACAATATTGTTGATTGCAAGTTGATGAATGTTTAAATTTGTCAGGCCTTATCTTACAAGTATTCCGTAGGGTTTGGGCATGAAGAGATACCAGACACAGAGAATAATGGTGTGTGAGTGACATGTTCCTGAGCATGCATGCAAATGAGCCTTTTGGTAACTCATAAAATAAAACAAAGACAAAAATCTCCCACCCATCAGCTCCTCCAGGCTGAGAGGCAGTCCACCATTCTTTTTTTAATAACCTGTTGGAATTACATAGTTAATTTCCAGGTACTTAAAGGAGCTTTAGACCGTGGGGATTCTGCAATTTTCCCGTAAGGACTTTATCTTTTTCTTCTGGACTGAGGACTGTGAAGATTGGCATAGAAAGCCACATTTGTTCTGCTCCTCCTACCCAACATACATCAAGGCCAAAGAAAAACATCTGCTCTGAGACTTCCTGCCAACAGCAATGACCCAGTGAAAACTCCCACCTTTGAGCGATTCGAATGCTCGCTTCCAGTCTGAATCTGTCAAGCGGTTACTGGTTACACAATGGCCCACATGCTGAAACCATCAAATGTCCAGATGGACCTGCCTGAAATCAGGGAGCTGCGGGTCACTCAAAGTTATCAATAGTACCCTTGACATTTGCCAAACCTGGGACACATTAAGTGAAAAGTCATTAAACTAGCTTTAATACTTCATAAACCTCTACTTCTAGGGCAATCTTTTTTGCCAACAAAAAACGAAATTCCCAGAAACCGTGTGCACATAATAAATGTTTATTAATCACAAATGGGCCCACGTGGATGGAGATCCTCATACATCTCTCTGCAAATGTCTCATGAAGGAGGGGGAGACCAAAACGAAGTCATTTGCATGAATCAATTTGCAGATGAGCTTTCTGGGTTTTGACTGATGGAAGAGGGGATTCTTTTGTAGCATCTACAAACCACCTGAGACATCAATGGCAGAACACAAAACCTGCCCTGCCCTTTGCTCCCGCAGTGAGGCGCACAAACGCAAACTGCCTGTGAGCCGCTGGGAAATTCCACAGTCAAGGGTATAGCTTTGATCCTGGTGACAGAAGGAAACCTGGACACACACAGTCTCCCAGTAATCCGAAGCTGTAATCAACAGCTTAACTGCTGTTGGACTAGCACGTCAACCGTGTGCTGAGTACGAGTTGGCCTATTTGCTTCGGTTCAGAGAGCCTAGACAATGGACATCAGTGTAACGAGCAGGGTGCCGCTCAGCCTTGCTAGACAAGCACTATAATCACTTCTCCATGGTGAAGGAGGGGCTCTCCAGCCCGCATCTTATCATAATAAAAGCCAACCGCGAAATAGATTAGAAAAATGTGAACTTAGAAAAACTTCTGAAGATACATGTTATATTTTACTTTTTATTTTATTTAATTTTTTTCGTTTTACATAACAATCCCCGGTTGCCCCTCTCTCCTCTGCCCCACCTTTCCCCTTTCCATCTACTCAGAGAGGGTAAAGGCCTCCCTTGGGAGTCAACAAAGTTTGGCATACCAAGTTTAAGCAGGACCAAGCCCCTCCACCCTGTAACAAGGTATCCCACCATAGGGAATGAGCTCCAAAAAGCCAGTTTATGCACCCAGGATAATAAGTTCTGGTCCCACTGCCACCCACCCCTGACACACAGCAGATCAAACCACATAACTGTAGCCCACATTCAGAGGGCCTAGTTTGGTCCCATGAAGGTTCCCCAGCTGTCAGTCCAGAGTCTATGAGCTCCCACTAGTTCAGATCAGCTGTCTCTGTGGTTTTCCCAGTCATGATCTTGATCCCCCTTGTTCATGTGAACCCTCCTCCCTCTCTTCAGCTGACCTCCAGGAGCTCAGCCCAGTGCTTGGCTGTGGGTCACTGCATCTGCTTCCATCAGTTACTGGATATAGTTTCTATGATAACCATTAGGGTAGTCACTAATCGGATTACGGGGAAGACCCATCCAGGCACCCTCTCCACTATTGCTAGGAGTCTTTGCTGGGGTCATCCTTGTGGACTCCTGGGAATTTCCCTAGCACCCTGCTTCTCCCTAACCCCATACTGACGACTGACCCCATACTGATACTGACTGGCAGTATCAAGATTTTCTTTCTTGATACTGACTGGCTCTTTCATTGTTCTCCCCCTCTGTATCTTCCCAAACTCAGCCTTCTTAATCCCTCATATTCAAATCAAAATGACTCTGACATTTAATTTATAAGGAGAATAGCAAAAGAAAGTGGAGGGCAAGAGAAAATAATGAAGAAATTAAATTCCCAGTGTCTATTTTTAGTGAGCCTTTGTGTTTGGGGGGGGGGGAATAGTCCTGTGATTTATTTGTTCTGTTTAATTTTAAAAATACTAACTACACAGTTTTCTCTTCATGTACTCAGTCTCTTCATAACTATATGTCACTTCTAGTATGAGTCACTGTTCCTCAGAGTACAGTCCCTTGTCTTGTCATTGAATCTGGGACATTGATCTTACCCTCTCCTGCCCAGAAGACTCTTATCATAGCTCAACAACTCAAGGGTGAGAAAGATAAGGCTTCTCTTGGCTTTCTTGACCTTCAAAGGCTTAGGGAATCCTACTGTAATCTATAGACCCATTAGCCATTAGTTTAGCCACTAATGGTAACACAGGAACCAAGAACTCCAGGGGGTTATTCTGCAGCTCTACAGGAGGGAAATTTGGAACTACAAAATAAAAAACTCTGAAGATCAAATTAAAAGAGGAGGTAGACAACCAGTTGTTACTAAGCACACTCTGCCACTGAAACGTGTCAGTGCTGGTATTTTGCACTTACATCTGTGTATAAAACTTACAATGCCGACACATTAGTAAGTGACCATGCGTTTGTAGTCATGGGTGTGCTGCTGTCATTGCGTTTTGCTGTTTGTGTCGTGGGTATATTACCTATCACTATCCCCCAAACTGTGTTGTAAACCTCGCTTCCCAGATCACAGCAATCCAGATAGGCAAATGAAGTCTTGTCATAAGCACTCAAGTTCAGCATCCTCCAGTTGGGTCCCTTGCTGGCCAGTGTCATTCAAGCTTTGTTACGGTAGGAGTTTGTACAGTGGTTGTCTCCCCTACAATCCTGAACAGAGTTCCTCTGCCATCCCCACCTCACCACCAGCTTCTCTACTCCCTGCCTCAGGGCACGTGCTGCCTGCTGCCAATCCCTAAATGTCTTTGCCTCGTGATCAAGGGATTTACCAACAGTCTCCATCCTGTCTCCGCCACAGTACATCGTACACTACATGATCCATCTGAATAGTGCCCACAATAAACTTTCTAAATAAGACTGACATTCTTTATACTATGATATATATTAGATATTTTATATATTATATAATTTCTAAGTACGATTTGACAAGCTATGATGTATATATTTATATTCTACATGTTTATTTATAGATTTTATATATAAATACTGTATTTTTAAATATATATATATTTAATTGTCCTCCCATATTTTAGTTCTCTAATCCCTTGACTAATAGGACTTGATCAAAAGTATAGCCATGAAGTCAGAGGACCTGAATTCATATCTAGGCCCCAACAGTTTTCAAGAGAGAGATATTGGGCAATAGCATCTTTAATCCTAAAGCTCCTACATACATAATAGGGCGATTAGCCAAGCTCATCTCTGGTCCATTGTCAGCTCTCTTCAGACATTGTAGACGTCTTCTTATTCAATGTAACTAGGACCAAACTTCATGGATTAGTCAAATGCTAAATGTAGAAGTGGTAAGAATTAATGATATGTACCATAGTTGACAGAATAACATTCCCTGGGGCTGGGGAGATGGTTCAGTGGATAAAACTACCTGCTGTACAAACATGAGAGCCTTAGTTCAGATTCTAGCACCCACATAAAAAGCAGGCATCTCTGCTCACACCTGTATCTCCTGCTTTATTGAGGGTGAAGACAAGTGTATTGCTGAGGCTTCCCTGCCCCCTACCTAGCTACAGATTCAGTGAGAGACCCTGACTTGAAGAAATAAAGTGGAAAGTAATAGAGCAGGATACACAAAATCCTCTTCCACATGTGCACACATGCAAAGTCACAATGCTCCCAAAGACGTCCACATCTCAGTTCCTAGAAATCTGAATACATTATACAGCAAAGAGGAATTAAGGTTGCAGAGAGAAGCAATTGGTTTAAGGATCTCAGGTTAATGTAGGACAACATCCTGGCTTATCCAGATGGATCTAATATGATCACAAAGATCCTTAGAAGTAAAGAAGGAGGCAGAGGGGAGGCAACCAGAGATGTGACCACATGAGAAGGGTTTAGCCTGATGTTGCTGAGGATGGAGGAGCAGAGGCATAGCCAAGGAATACAGAAGATGGGAAACCCAGGGAGATGACTCTTGGCATTCTACAAGGTCTGCAGCCCTGCTCACACCTCAGCTGCAGCCCAGGCAACTTCACTCCTGCAGACCTTGGAAGATTTTTCAATTGTGCTTTTTCAAGCAGCTAAGTTGTATTAAATTTTTCAAAGCAGCAATAAAAACTAATACACATATAGTAAACATGTTGAGTGTTCCACAGGTTTTGGCAAGTGTATAGTGGTATATATGCACATTACAGTGACCTACAACATAGTGTTACCACCCTTGAGAACATTTAGCAAAACTGAAAAATCACAACATGAAAATCAGAATGCCCATAATCTCATGCTCACAATGGCAAAGAAAGCACCAGCAATAAAAAATAGGGGGACATTTGTAATGGTCTTCATCTTTCAAGTTTTCTATATAGCACCAAAACTTTTTATTTGGATATATATCACAGATGGAAGTCTCTTAAATTAGACTCCTACTTGGTTATAATTTCCAGTTTCACATCTTTGAAATAAAGCAAATATCTACTAAAAGACTATATCCAAATATAAAAATAACCCTTAAAACAAGAATAAGGGATAGAGAGTTGGTTTGGTGGACAAAACGCTTACCATGCAAGGGAGAAGACTGGAGGTGAGACCCACACACACACAGAACCCATGAGAAAACTGTGTAGGTACTGAAGCTGTCTATACTACCCACACTCAAGAGGCAGACACAGGGATCCCCAGAACAAGCTACCTAGCTAAACAAGATTTAAAAAGGCATATACATATATATGAATAGGGATACATATACATATATATGGAGTTAAAAGAACATTTCACAAGGGAAAACACAGACACCCTCAGCTCATGGTGCAGATGAGTTCTGATAACAAATATCATAAATTGGCAATGCCGTATTGAAATCTATTCAGTATACCCAACCCAATGAGCATGACTTGGTGACACGGCACTAAGTACGCCACCAGTGACTCACACAGGCACTAGGGCAGCTCTTTGGGAGCTGGGTCTTATTGTCACTGCCCGACATGTCAAGGAAGTGTTGTATCACTTAGGGCTACTCTTGGAAATCAAAGTAAGAATATCAAAGTATAGTATCTACCAAATGTATATCACTTTCCTACCATGGTAGAACTGAAAAAAATCTTTCAGCCAAACCATCCTAAATCATGGACCACTTATATCAATGAGCAAGGAGATTGTGAGAAGATGTTGCAGGGTTAGTCGTCATGAAAATACATCAGAAACTCAATGAGATAGCATGTATTCCCATTAGAGTGGCTGGCACTTACAACTCTCACAACAGCAAGCATTGGTGTGGACTAGACTTTACGGAAGCAGCATGGGAACTGAAAATTTTATCTTTTCTAGGAAGTCTCATCAACAGTTTAACTGACTGTAATTTATTCGGGAAGCAAACTGACAGAATTTTCAAGACAGCTTTTAAAATATTTTTTGAGATTAAGATTATTTTTAAAATACACATTCTAAGAAAAAATATTGGATTAACACAAAACTTCTTTCCCAACTGAGATGTCAAAAAACAGAAAGAAAAGGAGGTCGCTGAGTGCCATATGCCCCACTCTCTCACATGGCCTGTGGAGATAGGAGCAGCAGATTGATGGGACCCTAGGCAGAGTGAAATGCTCAACTAGACCCTGGAGGACTTGCTGCTTTACATTTTTCCTGGTTGATTCTCTGGAATGAAGTAATGCCCATTATCCTTCACACAAACTTCTCCTACGCCTTCCAAAAGTGAAGCCCACCCACTCCGAGCAGCAGTAACTCCCTGGGTCAGCTTTGCTGTATTATTTTATTTTGCCATGTATATTATTTATGACAGCATTTTTGAAATCTTGTCCTATTTACATCTTAAAAACTACTCAACAATTCTCTTATGAATTTAAAAAATACTGCTTGAGAGAATGTCGGGGACCAGCCTTGACAAAAATACCACTTGTCAGTGTAGGGGCATAGGGGTCAGAAATATAAGAGTACAAAGACATGAAAATAATAAAACAAAACATAGAACAGTACTGGGAGGGAATCCAGTGAATACTGAAATTGCCCACATTTAATTTCCAATTGCTTAAAATACCCTGACCCCAAAAAGAATAAGATTAAAAGGAAACTGCATTAACATGATACAAGAAAATGAACAGACCAGTTGAAGGTCATAGGCTACATCCATAGTTAAATGTTCTGCTGCTAGAACAAAACAAATCATGCCCACATCCTAGACCAAAGCATTCTGTAGGCAGACTACTCCCTAGGTGGAATCCAATGTTATTTTCTTAAGTGAACTGGAACCTTAGTTGGATCCTTAGATTTTTGTTTGAGGTAGAAACATATCTACTTCTCTATCCCTCTATTCAATGTCTGGCTATTAGCCACAACTATTGACAATAACCTTGAGAGAGCAGAACTCTCTGATCTAAGTCTAGGTGGGACCAGGAATTCTAGACACTAAAAAAACAAGTTTAGCCACATTTATTTTCCCAAATGGGCTTTGCTTGCTGGTGGCCCACTATGGCTCCTTTAAGAGAGGTTTTCCTGATTCAGCAGTAGCAGAAAAAAAAAGCCACAGTTTTGACATGCCAGCTTTCTGGGCCGTGTTGCCAGCATGAACTCTGACTCTTTCTGGAGGTCCAGCTATGGAGTATTTAAATGGGATTTATGAACAGAGTGCTACAACCTGCTTAATGGCAACATGCACTGCCTGTGTGCCTAAAAATGTGGCTGTGAGCATGGCTCTCAGAGGCAGCAAACAGCTCCACCATGCTGGACTGGGTGGGGCAAGCAGGCAGTACCATATCTCCTCTAGCAATGGTGCTGCTTAAGTTCATAAGAAGGGCTTAGCATTTTTAGGGGTGCTTCCAGTCAAAAAATAATTGCAGATACACAAGAAAGACAGATTCAGATAAAAAAAAAAGATGTCTAAATGAGTCATAGTGTTGGATAAATGTATGTAGGCTTGGGAGAGAAAAGAAAAAGAATATAAACAGTTATAAAAAGAAGTAAATGGTTTAAAAGAAGGTAAAGTTTTTTAAGAGACAGAGTACAGACAGTCATAGATTAAAGGTGTAAATATATAAAATAAATATTATACTTGTAGAAAAAGTAATAGAAAAATAATAAGCCACATAAAGATGGAAAATACACAGAGAGTCTAGATTATGTATATTATTGTGTTTTCTTTTAATTTTTTGACCATGAATGAATTAAATAATCAACATATATACTTTAAAGGTATTTTGTCTTCAAGATTTGGGTCTTATGACAGGTTGCTTCGAAAAAAGAGGTTCTTTTGTTTCCACAGAAGTTGAGAACCTGTGGATTAATTCCAGACTAATCTAATGTGGCTTGATGGACCAAGACCCCATGAAAGGTCACCTTGAGCACCCCTCAAAAATTACTTCATCCAAAAAAGCAGGAAGCAGTTTGGAGAAAACTATGCCCATATTCCCAAATATTGTTCATAAATGTTCGTTTACATTTAAAGGGGATATACTATAGAGATTTGCAATGGTATGGATCTTGATTTACAGATACAAATTTATGGTCAGAGTTGTTATATGTATATTTCTGTTCTTGATTAAGGTATTGTGTTTGTGCAGTTCATTTGAAAATGTAATGTATAATTGATAAATATAGGTTAATAGATAATCATCTATAACAGTCAAGCTTGTAGTCATGTTAGTTAAGTTTTCTAGATGTAAAGAAATATATTTCAGATGGATAGGGTTCTTCAAATCTTTCAAAGACTTTCAGAATATGGCATTTAAAATATTTTAAGAACTTAAGACTTTTTATGACAATGAGACACATCTGCTTCTGGCAGCACCATTTACTTCAAGAGGAAGTTGAGCATCAAAGAGACTCCTTATGGAGTTTGATAGCCATATGGGCAAGAAACTGCTCTTGCCTGGAGTGCTTTATGGTATGCTGTATGAACTGGATATTCAGGACCCACAGAAAGATGACTACTGAAGCTGCTGGAGTAAGGTGAGAGAGTCCTTTGGGGTTCCTGCTTCATAAAGGAGTCTGAAAGATACTCTGTAGGACACAGAAAAAGTGACTGAGAAACTACCAATATAGGCGGACCTGTCTTTGAAATTTCCTGCTTCATGGAAAAGTCTGCTACATGCTATGGGCCTATAGGCTGAAGATGGATGCTCCAATGGTACAAAATAACTTTGGGTGACTGTCCAGGCAGCAAAATGTCTCTGTCATTTCTAGAGTTTTAAAAGTTGCTTACAGTGAACTTATTGTTTATTTAGGTAATAATATATCCTTCTGGAGTCTTTGATGGAGTTTTTGCTTCTAATATTTGAAAGTATTCAGATCTGAACTGGTCTGTGGGCTTGTAGAAGACAAGTGACCTGAGCTGTGAGGAGGGCCCTAACACTAGTGGCTCCAGTACTGTACTGGCAACTGCCCTCGCTGTGGTATCTGCATCAAAAACTAATTGGTCTTCCAGTCTGTACCTTCAGCTAGGTTCCATGGTGCCTATTGACTAGCTACATCCCATGCAGGCTGTTGACTGATGACTCTTTCCCAATATTCTTTTGGCCTCGTTTGTTACAGCCCCATGTCTAGCATTATCAGAGTTGCTGTCATGGCTGTCTTCAAATATGTCACCCTCAGAATGAAGCAATTTGAGATTGAAATTCATGTCAGTGTCTGGAACCACCTTACACATCCCTGCTCCTAAAGAAATGATTATTGTGTTACCACAGACTGACACGGGTATTTTTAAAGTTTGGGAGCCGTGGGAAGGAGCTGTTACTTATGCTATAATTACTTTTGTGCTAAATATGACTTTCACAAAATGAGCTATGCAAAACAGCCAAGTTTCTGCTGGTTCTTACTGAGGTCTCTTTTCTTTGTGAGCTGAAAATTCCTGTACATATTTCTGTACTTTTGTATCAGACTTCAATTGTCTCTTAAAGCTGTCCCTGAAGATAATATGTGTGCCTATGTTTAAACAGCCATGCAGAGCCATTTGACACAGTACGATCTGCTTTGCTGGGTTTAGCAGCCCTGCCCTAACATGGCCAAGGCTTTAACAACATATTGTAATGGATGCTTCCCCTGTAGTCTTTTACAGCCATTGGCTTTCTCCCCTCCTGTCAGCTGTTGCAGATTCTACTGGCATAAGTAAAACTTCTCAGAGGAAGTTCTTTGGCTACAGTGCAAACATGAGCTGGCAGTAACTTCTTTTCAAATACCTCATTGGCTGTTAATGTTAAGAGGAAGGAAGAAAAAGTCTTTTAGCAATCTTGGTCATTTGTTTGCATTGTAGCATGAACAAATGGAGAGGAGAGGAATATGAAGTTAGGGTAAGCTAGCTGCACAGGACAGACTTCCTGTTCATCTTCCCATCTCCTCACTGAACTAAGAACCTTGCAGTTTCTAGGGGGAAAGAAAGCAACAAAGTAACATCCAGAAAAGCACAAAGCAACAGCCTCTAAGGAAAGAACATTGTGAACCAAATTATAATTTATATAAAAGAAAAAAGAACAAAACTTTAAAGAATGGTGGCAACACACAGAATAAGAAGGAGGGGTGGGGAAAGGAGGAGAGGGAGCAGAAGAAGGAAAGAAGGAAAAAAGGAAGATGTTGCTTTGGCTATGTTCAATGAAAATAGGACACATTAAAAATAATCCTTGAAAAATTATATAAAACATCAAGTAATATGAATCGGATCTTAAGTACAATATTATGTTTTACATCCTGATGCGAGTCTAATGAAGTAAAAGAAGGGTAGGGGTGTACATTGGTCTTCTCAGGTTTTATTATCCGCCATTAAGTGAAAGATTTTAAATTTCCAAAATGTGGGGGTTTCCACACAACTAAATATAAACATATTAAAATCCATACTTCTGGCTAAACAGACTATGTCAAGTTATGTTCAGATCTCATTAAACAGAACTGGTTCTCAAGGCCACTTAGATTTAACATTTATAAATAAAAAAAAATCACAAGTTCTCCAAGGTTAGGATAGAGCCCAGGCTTATGAAGCACCAAGACCTGACCACAACACTGTGGCTCTCTTTGCAAGAAAGATGGGCTGGGAAGATTAGTTACTGAGAATCCGTTATATAGATAACACTAATGTCCTTTCCATCAGTGACACCCTTACCAGTGAGCCAGCTGTGTTTGTTTGTGACAATACCGAAAATGAGCATCACAGGAAAACCACAGAGCATTTCAGTAAGAAAGGACAGGACAAGAAATGATTAATTATATAATTTGGACTGGGTGACTTGGGGAGGATTAAAGGAAGCAGGGCTTTGCCATTGATTAGAGGCTATCTGGGATCAGAGATAGTTCTTCTAGCTTGGGTATCTGAATAGTCAAGAAGAGTGATCAGGCCAAAGCCGTGTTCTCATTAGATTAGCCAAGACAGTACGGTGTTGTTATCTTTGTGGTTAGTTTTATTTTTCTGCTCTTGGACAAAACTAGGAAGCTTTCTTGTTTCTTTTTATTTTCTCTTCACTGCTGTTCAGGATCCCTCAAGGTCAGCGTTTCATGAATTCTCCAGGTCCAGTAGAAGAACACGATGAACTAATTACAAATCAGGTTAGCGCCCTCATATCAAGAGGTATGTTTCTTTTTCATTGGTTACATTCAGAGAATGGAATCAATACTACTGTTTGCCCTTAGTGTTTTTGGTGCTTCAAGAGACAACCTTGACAAGAGTTCAGTAACAACTACGTTTAAATACAGATTCTATCTGAACTAATGGAACAGTTAACTCTCTTTATGCAGGAAATGATGACCCTTCTTTTACTCTCTTCTTCCCCTGAAGACCCTCTAGGGCACTGCTGCTTGTAGTAAATATATAGAGCTTTATTTATTTACTTGGTCTTTCCTAGTACAATCATTGATTTTATAGCAGCGGGTTTATCAGCAAAAGAAAAGAAAAGAAGAAAAAGGAGCTTCCCCAAAAGAGCATTTCTAAGGCAGGTTTCTTGCCAGGGGGCGGGGATTTGTTTCCCTTTCAGTTGTAATTCTCCATCAACAAGGCTCTACCAGGGGGTGCCTGAGAAGCACCAAGTGCAGGAAGGCTCAACATGGCTTTATTTCAAGATTCAGCCAAGGCCTGGTGTGCCGGAGGGAGGAAGAACAGTAGCAGCCTCAGATTTTAAGAAGGTTGTGTCTGGACCGGATCCTGTTGCTCACTGCAGTGGTGAATCTTGACCATCAGCTTGACTGGAGTGAAAGATGCTCAGAGGTGTGGAAAAACAGGTGTGGAAAAAAAACAGGTGTGGAAAAAGTCACACTCCTGCATGTGTGACTGTGATGGTGCTTCCAGAGACAGTGACTTCATAAAGAGTCATTAACCCCTCGATATACTCCTAATATGACACTATTATTGGGAAGTGGTGAGAGGTCAGAGGTGAGGCCTAATTGGGGCACTGAGAATATGGCCTGGGAGGCGAGATCTTATCCTATAACTCTTATTTTCTCTGTTTCTAGACTGCCATGATGTGAACTTGTATTCTCCACCACACTCTCCCACCATGATGGACTGAACCCTCTGAAAACATAAGCTGAAATAAATCTTCCTCCTTTATACTCTCTGACTGGTATTAGATGTCAGCTACACTAAAGTAGCTACTACATCCATGCCCTTGGGATCTACTTGTGGCCATCTGGAAGACCCCCTAGTCACAGCCGTCCTGCCTACCTCTTCAGCCTCACCTGTCCTGAAGTGTTGTCCAGACTATCTGACATGACTTCCGCCTCGGTTTCCAGGTTTCACACTCCCACTCCCTGTTGGAAGTGACTCCTCTTTCCTTTCCCTCCTCCTAACTGGACTGTTTGCTTACTGTCCTTATCCTTTCTGCTGTGCAGCCTTTGTATTTACCCTGTGCTGATCAAAGGGTCTCCAGAATATTTCAGAATCCTCTGCACTGATTGGGAAACACAACACGTCATGTCCGCAGCTTGCATCTTTCAAACTATAAACCAACGCTCTGATGTAATCTCGTTGCCTGTAAAGGACAGTACAAAGTCTATGAAATAAAGGGAAAGCAGATGGCTATGGTGGCACATCTGGGCTCGGGTTCTGTTCATTGTTGGTCCTATAAGTTTCCCTTGATAGACAGGGAGCACGTGTAAATGAAATCAAATGCTTGCCTAGAAAATATTCACAGCAGTACTGTGATTAATCAGCTCCCATAATTGTGCACTTAAAAAATGTCAGTCTATTTGTTAAAGTCCAGAAAATGTGGACTCATAAACCATGGATAGCCCCATCCCAGCTGAGCGTTAAATCACCGTTTCCCATCCCTTCCCCTCCCTCTCCAGGATCGTTCCGAGGCTTAGCATTTGCCCTTCAGCAGTGATGAACGCAGTGTTGTGCTACTGCTGGGCTGCACCGTTATTAACGTCCCCATCCGCTGTCCAGGCCTCTAACTGCAGAATACTGGAAGTAGAAGCAGAAACTGTAACACAGAGGAAAGTTTCATCTTCCCGGTTATGCCTGACGAAAGGCAAGCTCCTCTATTCGTCTCAGGCACCTTACACCAGAGGGCCATCAATTCCCACTCCCAGTGCACCCCGCAGGTCCCAGACAGAGCGACACAGAAATGGAATATGTGGCTCCCGGGATCTCTAACATCAGCCGGAAGAAGCTGAGCTGGTAATCGCATCACTCCACAGACACCCTTAATCAGACTATTACGGGAATAAATTAAGAGTTTTATTGAAGAAAATCAGTGGCCCAGAATTCCTCCCTAGCAGGACTCAGAGGAGCTCCACTGAATACAGAGCATTTCACCACTTTCTGGCCTCTCCTCACAGTCCATTATAATCCCATGCACGATCACTCAGAGATGCCCTGGATTTGTCAGAGCCATCTATTTCCTTCCTTTTCAGTCCTTAAAGGGATACTCAAAAGCAGATGTTCAGTTACGCAAATTATATCCAAAGGATATTGGCCAAAGATTTATTGTTCAATATGTGAAATTATAGTGTTTTTTTTTTGCCTCAGTTAACAAAGAGGCAGGACAAGTGAGCAGTCCATCTGACCACAATAAAAGTATCAATCTGGGTGGCAAGACAGCCCACTACTGTAGCTGATCATTGTTCCTTGAGTCTCGGAGCTACAAAGTTGTGACTTGGCCATTTGCTGCTTCCTTACATGGTTTATAGGAAAGCTCTGGTCTGAGGGAAAAAAAAATAACTGTAATGCAGCTGCAGGCCTCTTGCTTATTTTCAACTTAAATTTTTTTTCAAGAAAATTTAGGGTTCAACCCAAACTGAAAGGGAAAGATAAATATTACTATAGCATACTGCACACAAATACAAAAGCTCAGCCACAGTTTAGTTAGGATGTATTATACACTAGACACTGTCCTGGCCACCTGCAGTAGTTACATAAGGGAAGTAGAGTGGGGCCTGAACCATGAACCAACACTGGCTTGTTTACAACTTCTCCCCCTTTCCAAGGGACACAGCAGCCTCCTTGCAGGTTATAAATACTGGAAGTCATGATGCCACCTCTTTCCTGCTATGGGGACTATTTGTTAGCTTGTAGTTTCTGGGACCAAAATACCTGAGAGAAATCAACTTAAGGAGGAAAATGTTTTTGGGTTTTGTTTTGGTTTGGTTTTTGGCTCACAGTTTCAGAGATTTCTGTCTTTAGTCACCTGGTTCCAGTGACTACAGTGAGGTAAACCATCACAGCAGAAAGTCGGTGGCACAGCAAAGCTTTGTGCCACTTTGTGATCCCAGGACACAGAGGGAGAGAGATAGAGCTCTAGCACATCTCTAGAGACCTACTTTTTCCATTCATTAGCCCCGCTTTTTAAAGTTTCCATAACCACAAATATCACAATCAATTACAAATTTGTTAATGGAATAATCCACCCATGCAGTTGGAGACACTGTAACACAACTACTTCCCAGAGGCGTCTACCTCTAAACACTAGGACCATGCCTGCAGCATACGAGCCTGTAGGGGACATTTCATTCCCAACATTACAGACACATTGTTATAAAAAAAAAAAAAAAGCAAAAGCAGAGTTCTCTCTCTCCATCCCTGACTCTCTTGAAGCCTCCTTTCTGAGTTCAGAGAAGAGACTTCTCTAACCCAAGCTTGACTCAGAGTAAAATCTGATGGATCTGTCCTAGATTCTACATAAATAGCTGGTCCTCACAAGATAATGTCAAGTTATCTTTAAGTAGCCATGGTGGTAACTCTTGACTATTGGCATGAAAGGATTTAGAATCACCATGGAAACAACCTCTATACAGTACTGTGAGATACTGTCTAGATCAGGTTAATTGAGGTAAGTTCTACCTAGAAGTGGGAATACCATTCTCTGGGATCCTGGGCTGAGTGAAAAGAAAACAGAAAGGTGGTAAGATGGCTCAGTTGATAAAGTGTCTGCTTCACAAATGTGAGGACTTGAGCTCATATCCCTAGAAAACACGTAAAAGGCCAGGCATAGTGTATGCTTAAGCCCAGCACTGGAGGGGGAAGAAACAGACAGACCAGACCCCCGCAGCTCATCCTTGCTGAATTTTTTTTTGAGACACTGTTTCTCTGTGTAACAGTCCTAGCTGTCCTGGAACTTGCTTTGTAGATCAGGATGACCTCAAACTCACAGAGATCTGCCTGCCTCTGCCTCCCAAGTACTGGGATTAAAGGCATGCACCACCATCACCTGGCTTCCTTGCTGAATTTATAGCTTCAAGTTCAGTGAGAGAATTTATCTCAGAAAAAAAAAGGTGGAAAACTGTCTAGAAAAGACACCCAACATTGACCTTTGGCCTTCACACACACACACACACACACATTGCAAGTAAACACACCTAACAAATACATATGCCACACACACACACACTCTCTCACACCTACATTGGCACAGAGATGAGTAGATTGTTCACCCAAGAGAAGAAAATGTTGTCTAACGAAAACAGGGAAGACTCTGTGGAAGCAGTGATAACCAAATTGCCTACTTTGTTACATATTAGGATGGCTACACTGACTTTTTCTTAGGTCCATTTGATTGGAAACTTTTTTCTTAGCCTTTTACTCTGAGATGATGTCTGTCTTTGAGGTTGAGGTATGTTTCTTGTATGGAGCAGAAGAATGGATTCTCCTTTTGTATCCAATCTGTTAGCCTGTGTCTTTTTATATGTGAGATGAGTCCGTTTATATTAAGGGATATTAATGAACAGTGATTGCTCATTCCTGTTATTTTAGTTTTTGTTGTTGATTACGTTATTGTGTGTGTGTGTGTTTCCCTTCCTTGGGATTTGCTGCTGTGAGATCATTTATTGTCTGTGTAATTGTGCAAATAGCTAACTTGCTTGAGTTGGAGTTTTCCTTCTAGTACTTTGTGTAGGACTAGATTTGTGGCTAGGTATTGTTTAAATCTGGTTCTGTCATGAAATATTTAGTTTTCTAGATCCATACATTTGCCTGCAGATTTCAAGATGTCATTATTTTTTTCTACTGTGTAGTACTCCATTGTGTAAACGTACCACATTTTCCTTATCCATTCTTCAGTCGAGGGGCATTTAGGTTGTTTCCAGGTTCTGGCTATTACAAATAATGCTGCTATGAACATAGTTGAGCATATGTCCTTGTGGTACAATTGAGCATCCTTTGGTACACTTGCTTTGAGCCAATTTTTGAGGTTTGTTTTCATGATAACTTTAAGTCCTACCAAGTTGACAGTCTAGACAGGCTATCGCATATATACACAAAAATAAAACAGAATACCATGGAATTATTTAAATTGTTGTAAAGTTTATGTAAATTATGCTGGAATTAATAAAAACTCAGGAGTCAGAAATTGAGATAAAAACCTGACAACTCCAAGGAATAGTCAAGGAGAGATCTGCTAACCCTACTTTCTACATTATCCCAATCTGAAAGCCCCAGAAATCCCAGTCATTTCCATCTTCTCTCTTCCTGTCCCTCTCTATTCAACTTCCTCAGTCCTCCAACATCTCTATGGTTATTTCCAATCAGCCAATCACTGACTCTGTGCTTGATTCAAGGTTGCTTTATTGGCACAGCAGATTGGCAGTGAGAACAATTCTCCCACAACATTTCCCCCTTTTGACCTAAATTAAAAGGAAGAATTTTAACTCTCACATAGTAAAGCTATATACAATAAGAACAATTATCAAGTAAGAAGTACATTCACAGTATCCAGTCCACTATTATTGACAAATTCAAAGAAAATACTCCTTTGTTTATCTTATCTTGGTGAGTCCAAAACTAATCTTCAACCCCATCAGAGACCTGAGAAGGATAAAATATTACCTGACTAAACAGGAAGTGCAGAGCAAGCAACTTCCAAAACTAAGAAACAACAGGACATCTGGCTATTTGGACAGTCACCCAAGGTTCCTCTATAGTGTTGGGGCATCCATCTTTGGCCTACGGGCCTAGAATATCTGACAGACTTTTCTGTGAAGCAGGGATTTTGTAGGACTTTCCTATCTTCTCTTGGCAAAGTCCAGCAGTCATTTTCTTTTGTGTCCTGCTTATTGAATTTGGACAGCATACCATCAGCAGTCAAGGCAAGGACAGGTTCTTTTTTTTTTTGCCCAGTGGCTAGTTTTGCCACTATGAAAGCAAACTCTATATGGAGGTTCTTTGATGCCCATCATCCTTTTTTGAAGTAATTTGATACTTCCAGGAGCAGATGTGTCTCACTGTCATGGAAAGTATTTTGTTATTAAAACATTTTAAGTGCTGTATTCTATAGTTCTCTGAAGTGCTTGAAGACAATCTATCTATTTAAAATGTCTGTTTGACCTTGAAAATATACCTAACATGACTATAAGTTTGATTGTTATAGATGACTAACTATTAGCCTGTATTTCTTTATTATCCTAAATAGCTTTCAAGGACTAGAACTTTACATTTTTAAATGAGCTGTATAGGTACAATACCTTAAACATAAAATAGAAGCATATATACAGTATAACAAAAATAACCTGTTTTCTGGTTTCTCTTGAATTTTTTGTTGTACCTATTGATGCTGTTTTGTCTTTGATCACATCCAGAACAGTGCAGTATATAATAACAGGTATTAAGCCTTTTAATAGCTCTGTGGATTAGTTTCTCCTTGCTGATAGGGAATGATTGAACTGAATTTGATTTTAACAGGCCCTTCATGGTGTTTCCTGATGGTAAAGTGTTACTTTGCCTGTCCCTTGTTGATCTGCATTCATTAGTCTAATGTTGGCCTTTGTAACCCCTTGTGGATACTCTAAAGGCTAGCGCCTTCTGTTTGGATTATCTCTAGAAACAAGAAGAAAGAAAGAAAGAAAGAAAGAAAGAAAGAAAGAAAGAAAGAAAG
>LOEQ01006448.1:21440-32485 GCA_001685075.1 Bramus lutescens | reverse complement strand
AAAGAAAGAAAGAAAGAAAGAAAGAAAGAAAGAAAGAAAGAAAGAAAACATTGTTTCTAGGAACATCTTGCCTACAATCCCTTTTCAAATGAACTTGTTTACTACAATTAAAATATCTGATGTTTTGATTTTGATTCCACATTTTCCTAATCTGAAAGCCCTGGAAATCCCCTTCAGCCCCTCCTCTCTTCCTATGCCTCTCTATCCAGCTTCTCAGTCTTCCAACATCTCTGTGGCTAATCCTGGTCAGCCAATCACTGACTCCATCTTTGATTCAAGGTGGCTATATTGGCACAGCAGATTGGCAGTGTGAACAATTCTCCCACAACAAATGATCAGAAATAATTTATAAAAGATTAAGAATATGACCTGTAGAATATACAATAAAATGTTAAACAACACACAAGATGTGAATACATAGAAAAAATTACAGGAAAAATAAAATATATTAAAGTGAGTGGGAAAGTAAATTACACACACACACACACACACACACACACACACACACACATGATCTGTATCCTCTCCATCTCCAGTATCTCCAGAGGCAGTTCTACCTCTCCACTGGAGCATGCCCACTTTCTCTCCTTCCCAGAGGAAATGCTAACATCAAAGTCATTTCTCTATTGTAATTCTCTCTCTCTCCCTCCATTTCTCTCCTTTCCTCTCCTCTCTCTTCCCTTTTGCCTCTCCCTCTCTTCCTCCATAATCTCTTAGATTTCCAGGGTGACCATTTCTGCCACAGTTATTTTATCCTTAGGGTCTCTTCTCTCAATTTCACTTCTGGGAATAATTCCTGGAGCCCCTATACTAAATGACTAGTACTCTTAGGATGGATGCCCATGGCCCCTTGCTTCAGTGGCACTTCAAAGGCAACATGATTTCTTTTCATCTTTTAGTAAACAGTCATTTTAGGAAAACTAGAGCTGCTTGAAAGGCTGCCCAATCAAAGGGAGATGCGGCTGTATATTTTGGATTAATGTGAGAAAACTTTGAGCTTCTACCTCACTTTGTATTAATAGGTACCAAAAGATACTTTGACAAAGGAAGCTATGCTGCTATGAATGACTGTTTTATTTTGTGGATATAAAAAGTGTTTTAAGCAACAGCCCTATGTTTGGAGACTTTTTTAAAAGCCCACTTCCTCAGGAGGATCCTGAGAACAAAGTAACCAGTATTCTTTGCAGCAAAACTTGGTAAATATTTCACAATTGATTTTCTGCACTATTAGGAAGAATCCCTGATTTGGAAATTGCCAATTCCCATGGTGTAAATTCCCTTCCTGTACCGTGTTTCAAGTTACCAGTTTAAAAACTGGCTTTTAAAACCCTGAAACCTAATAACCATCCCTCAGGCACCATTTACACCCGTTTCAACATATCGCTGAACAGCTTGCGGCAGATTCCCTGTGCATAGAGAGTGTATGGCAGCGGGCTCCACGTGCTCTCTACCTTTTTGTCAAATGGCAGAGGAAGCATTATGCAGACGACATCATGTTCCTTGTGTCCAGGCACCAGCAGCACGAGTTGTAGGTCCATTCCTGCAGCAATGTAGTCAGGTCAGCCGGAAGCGGCCCCCCATTCCTTCAGCAATGTAGTAGCGTCAGCCTGAAGTGGCCCCCTGTGTGTCAGAGCATTGGACTTGACCTCAGAGCGCTCTGGCCCACCTAGAGCTCCTGGGAACACTTGTACTTTCTTTAATGGCCTCTTCCTCCTCTTTGCTAAATCCCTTTTGTGTTTTGACTGAACGGAGTAAATTCTCTTAATTGCAAATAAGAATGTCTGCTGATTATAGAGAGGACCCTTCTGTTTCAGACAGAGAGATACCTGCAAGCATAATTAAATATAACTAAGGCTCTATCTTTAGAACTTAAGCTTTTCTCCATGAGAGTGAATTCATGCTTCATTCAATCCTATGCGCTTCCCACCAACAGAAGCGCTGGGCAGAAACCGTCTCACACTGCAATCACTCCGCAGCTCAAGACTTAGGGATAATAGAGCCTTGTGTGTGCAAAGAAGCATCTCCTCAGAGTCCTTAAAACCCTCTGAGGACATCAATCATGAGCCTTTTGATAACCTCTCTCTGAAAATTAGTTCCCGGAACTTGGCTTTCTATTCCTTTGTTAGTCCACTTCCTCCCAAGGTCCCTGAATTGCTTGTTAAAAATTATTTCTTCCTTGCCAGACCTGAATCAGAAACGCTGGAGTAAATTATAGAAATGTAATTTTCAACTTGCACTCAATTGTTTGCTTGTTTGTTTGTTTGTTTCTGATAGTTTTATTGTATAGTCTGGAATTCACCATCATCCTGCCTCGCCTTCCTGAGTGCTGGGATTACAGATGTGCACCAACCACTACAAACAGCTTAAAATTTCTGAGACCAAACCTTTCTTATTTTCATCATCAGCAAAAGTATTTTCTTCTCCTCTAAAATGTGTGAATGTGTACGTGTGTGTGTGTGTGTATGTATGTGTGTGTTAGTAGAAACTCCTAGGTTTTCAACACTAATTACATGTTTAGACATGGCAAATGTAACATTAATGGACAGTTCAGTAAAATTTTTCAGACTCTGGTTTTGGGTTAATAAAAACCCTTCAAAATACCTAGAGAATGTGAGTAAGAGTGGAGTTCCAATCAGTTTTTCTGAAAGTCTTCCCTTCTTTCAGGCCACCATCAGGACTCCTGTCTTCTGCAGGAGCCTACCCTCGGAGGGGGTATTCCAACATTGCCATGTGATTCTGGCCATGGCAACTCCCCTCTCTAAACGCCATCATGCATGCTCCTTTTCAGGGCCCAGACACAGAAACCTGTTACCTGAAGAAAGTGAGTGGGGCCTCAGGCTCATTGTTAGAAGACAGGTGTGCTCACATTGCTTTATAAATGCCTATGCTGTCAAATTGCTTCCTAAGTATTTATGCTTATGCCCATATATTATTGCGGCTCTCAGCCTTGGGCAGAGAATCTGCTTGTGCAGTTGGAAGCAGTTAACTACAAAGGCTCATACTGGTCAAAGTGCTTATAAGTTACAGTTGAGATTGAGTGTTCAGCCCTAAATGGGACACATATATCACATGCAAACATACAATCATACACACACACATACACACACACATGGGTTTAGGTAACATCCAGAAGAAGGTCTGAAGAGAATGTAAGGACCAGAGAATGGGGAAGGGTGCTGTGAAACACTGTGTCCTGGGCATGGCATGGCCATTGCACTTAGGACCTCACTGTGACTATGGCTACCTTCACAAGGCCTGCGTAAGATCAAGTCAACCAGAACAACCAACATTCATTCCAGCAGACAGAACTAATGAAGTGGGTTACGAGAAAAGCAAAAGGAGAAGACATGAAGATAGGAGACATTTTGAGGAATATCCCCAGGAAGTAGGAAGGGAGTGTTGAGGATAGACTTATTAGCATGTACTTCTGTGAAATTATCAGGTAGATAGCTAATGATTATTTTTAAAGTAAGGGATGTTGTCAACAGCTACAGGAAACAGGAAACAGACTAGATTCATTATTACAATCTGTCAAAACCTCTCTCCCCATAATCCCATCTACTTTCTCCTAGACAATCTATAATAAAACACTTATTGTCAAACCTGGTGCTTACCATTGGGTCCTAGTATCACCAGGCAGTAAGCCCTTACTGGATAGCACTGCTGTCTTTCTCGAAGCCAGGAAACCATACTTAGAGTTTGTTTGTCACCCCTCTGCCTTCTCGGCCTCTCTATCTATGTGGTGCTGTCTTGAGAACCTGCCTGCAACAGAGAAGGGCAAATCAGATCCACATCCCAAAGCTGCTCCAAGGGTTGAAACAATCCTGACAGAAGGCTATGCCTGTTCTGATGGAAGAGTGATGGCAGCTCCTTGAAAAGAACTGAGCTTGCCTTTCTGAAGAGATGTTTTATGGGGATTTCATTTTCCCACTATCCTCTGGTGTCTCTCTGCTTGGCTTTCTTCATGTATTTTTGACAGTTATTCTTATGAATAAATGGATTATTTGATCATTCCTGGATTTTCTTCTCAATAACCAACGTGAGAAAAGAAAAAATTTAAATGAAAATGTTAAGTCCTCAGATGGCTACTTATGAACGGTATTAAGAAGCACACTTCTCACACAATTCTTTGACTGATATGTTTACCAGTTATCATCTCTTACACATGTAGCTACAAGCGCCCCACTCCCACATCTTATGAGCGGCAGCTGCTTCCAAATCTCAGCACAGTGGACATTTGTAAAGGGATCATCATTTGGGGTGAGCAGCTGTCACATGCATGAACAGATGTTTAGCGACATCGATCACCTTTATGCTGCAGGTACCCAATCCCACTGTACTAACCAAAACTTCAATTGACCTGCAGATGGTAAACTTGCCCCTTATTCAGAACCACTGACTATCCTGGGCCGACATAGAATGGATTCCTAAAATGTAGTGAGGAGGAGAGTGGTGGGAGACAGAATGCCGGCAAAATGTGAGGCACAGAACTCACATTCTGATGGGAAAAGGAGGAAATAGCAGAGGATGTAGCCTAGATTTAAACAGAGAACCTCTGCTGTCAGAAATAACTCTTCGCTTATAACTCACCCCAGCCTTCTCACTCAGTGACTCTCAGTTTGAAGTTTCTCGTTTGATCATTTGAAGCTAATAAATGCAAACTCCAGGCTTCTGTAAAAAGTTTCCTAGCTCACACGACACTGTCTGCCTTCTGCATCCTCTGCTGTGAACACTGCCCTTGCAGAGGAGACGCATGGCGAAAGAGCTTCCTCCACTGTCAGCAAAAAGGTCTAAGAAGAGAGCTGGCACTGAGACAAAACTGGAAGCTCGGGGTCTTCTCTGCCCCTGAGCAAGTTTGCACAGCACACAAGTCCACACAAGAACCTTCAAAGTCTGAGGTGTTTTCCACAATTAAATGAAGAAAAAGTGAATTACGGGATCTGGCTATGTTTTCCTGAAATTTCATGGACTTTGATGAATTCTCTTCTTACTCGGAACTCCTATGCACTAACGCACTGCTATAGACTGATGGAGTTTGCTTTTTTCTTCAGGCTGTAACTGGTTGCCCATTTCCTGGTATGGAAAAGTTCCACCTGGGACAACAGGTGCCAAGAAACTCACTGCGCAGGGTATTCATGTTGAGCAGCCACAATGTGCCATTGTCCTCTGTCCTCAGGGCCCCTGGGTACACAACCATCTTTCTGCTCGCTCTCTATTCCTCTCTGGCTCTCTCCCTTTGGTCGTGCTGGGAACACACAGGGTACAACACAGGGTCTTGAGCAGGTGTTAGAATGTACTCTTCTACAGAGCTATAGCCCAGACATTCTAGTTTCTTCTCTGTTGCTGTAATAAAATGCCCTGACAAAAGCAGCGTTTGTGAGGAAGGTCTTATTTGGATTACAATTCCAGGGAAGTCACAAGAGGAACCTAAAGTGTCACATCATAGTCCAGAGTAGAGAGAGACACTTGGGCTCCCTCAGCTTACTCTGCAAGTGCTCAGCTAGCTTCCTTCTCTCTTACATAGTTCAAGGTCCAATTCACAAAATGGTGGTTATCTCACACGATTAACAACTAAAACAATTCCCCCACAGACATACCCATGGGCCAACCTAAAAAAGACAATTCCTCAAACAAACTCCCTTCCCAGGTAATTCTACATGGTAGCAAGATGAATTTTTTCTTTTTAAATATCATGTTACTTTGTTATTAGTTTTATTTATGTGTGTGTGTGTGTGTGTGTGTGTGTGACCACATGAGTGAAGATTATATGTGTGCAGATACCCAAGGCAACCAAAAGAGGGTAGCAGAACCCTTGGAGCTGAAGCTACAGGAGGCTGTGAACTGCCCGATACAAGAAAGAGGTGTACGTACTCCTGACCTCTGACCCATGTCTCGAAGCCTTGCTGCAAGTTAACACTTGAAACTAACCATCAGACCTCTTACTGACTTAAAAAAAAATATTTTGCTACATTTATTTATTTAGTGTGTGTGGGGGGGGGTTATTCCATGCGTTCATGTGGAGATCAGAGAACAATTTGTTTCCAACAGCTCTCTCCACTATGTGGGTCCTAAGGATCAAACCCAGGTCATCAGGCTTGGTAGATAATGTCTTTAATTGCTGAACCATCTTGCTGGCACTCACAGACTTTTATTACTGATACAGATGAGAAAATGAAACAGTGAGCTACTTCCAGGACAGTGCAATGAGAATCTCCAAAACTCTGCATAAAAATCTCAATTAAAGCAAAGAGCACACTAGCAGAAAAATCAGGAAACCAGTAAAGGTCCTTAAGAAAGAGAAAGGGAAGAGGCCTTCAAGAGAAAACAGGGTTGTACAAACCATGTGATATGAAATTGAGAGAGGATAATAGGGTTCATGGAGTGATGAGTTAACAAAACTAAAGATGTATTTAAAAGCTTTATAGAAACCTACTACTTTGTAAACTAATTTTAAAATATATATTTTAAAGGAGTTTGAACACAGGTAGCCTACATGGGTAGACAATGCTGTTCTTAGAATAAATGGGTTATTTTAAAAAAATCTCATGACCAAACATGGGATACTTCCCTACCAACTAACTACTGGTCAGGTAGGCCCTAGACACTCCCAAAACAGCACGGGGTATTGCCATTTCTCTTGGGTTTTTACCGTAATTAGGTGATAAGACCCTATTGCTGGAGATAACACACACTTTGGTTGCAGGCCATAGAGAAATCAGTCTGAAGCTGATCTGAAAGCTTCCTCGTAGCTGGATGGCTTTCAAAGTGCCAGAAGGTGCTGTGCAGGCTGCTGGGAAAGGGAGGCAATTAGTGGTGTTACACAATGCTGGACTCTGCGTGCTACAATAGCAAACTGCCAGACAAGGTGTGCTCATAGTGGTACGAAGGTTACTGGGAAACCACACACTTTTAGAGTGGATTTGAGACCCCCACAGAAGGGAATTCATAGCTGATACTACAAACCTGGTCAAGAGCACGAGGCTAGGATGATTACAGGCTCTAACAGGGCAGCCTGCTACTGTTGTTTTGGTAAATGGTCATATTGAAAACTGCCTTGTAAACTTTTAAGTTTCTGTCTATAGAGCTTTGCTGCTCTCAGCCTTGGTCATTGACCTTTGCTGCTACCACAGTCTTGCAATGGGCATCAGATAATACAGAGGCTCATAACTGGCCAAAATACTGAGAATTAGTGACTGTTGAATGCTTATCCCTAAATGGGACATCTATAACTGTTGCACTCACCCAAGGTTCAGGGAACTTTACAGATACAGAGGCAAAAAGAATGGAAGAGCCAGAGGATGGATAGGAGTGCTGTGACACTGTCTTCTGGGTGTGACAAAGCCATCACACTCATAAACTACGGCTGTGATGGTTACCTGCAGAAACCCTCCTGAGACCAAGCTAGTCAAGATTCCAGCGCAGACAGAAGAGGGACTTTTGAGACCTCATCTCATGCTAAGGAGCTATTGCGGAGAAAGGAGATTTTTCTTTGGAGGTATAGCCACTGGGAGGTCGCTCATGCTCCAGTGGGTTGCCCTACAGTATGCACATATAGGCAGCAATAGAGATTACAGGGAAGAAGAAAAGAAGGAGGCAGAAGAGGAGGAAAAAGGAGTTGGAGGAGGGTGGTATGAGGTAGGAAGAAGAATGTACTGACAGGTCCTGGGGGAGCAGGAGTGAGTGGCGATGGACCTGATCAAAATATATTGTACTACATTTATAGAATTCTCAAATAACAAATAAAAAGTATTTTGTAAAGAGTTAAGGATTTAAATTTTTCAGAACCATGCTAAAGCCTTGTTAAGATCTGAGAAGAGTGTCTGGAATTGTGTGGAAATCGGTGACACGTGTGCTTTTGAATGTGTTCTGTCCGTTCTCCCCACTGCTGAGAGAGACTCATGAGAAGCTTCAGCAACTGTGGGAAAAAAACGCCATAGCAGCCATTGGAGACCACAGAACAGGCCTGAAATGCTCTAAAACTCCACAGAGTTTCCACCAGTTGGCATCTGAAACTCACAGGGCTTCTTTGTATTTGGCCTGAGTCAGGGGTAACTCATTGAGGAAAAACTCAATTCCCAGGACATCTATCAAAAACAGGCAGCCAAAATCACTTAAAGCTATAACTACCTAAAGCAGTGAAGCCAACTGAGTCAAAAAGGAAGACGGCTAAAACTTGTAACACAAACATCTGGGAATACATTGCCAGAGGGAGCTTTTAAATCTATAGGATGTTGCTGGAATTTGAGAGGGCCACAACCAGGTGTGGAGTTGTGGGCATCTCTCAGAAATGTCTAAGAGGATAGAGGATCTTAGGCGGTCTGTGAGACTCTGAGCAAGCAGGCAGGGAAAGCAGGCAGAGCTATAAAGGCCCTGAGCACTGAGTGTGTGCCCTGAAACATATACAGAACACCGTGACACAGGGTGGAAGACTTAACTGCCCAAAGAATTTAAGGAAACCATTGTCCAATCATATAACTGAAATGAACACTTAGAAACTGCTTCTCCCCAAAAGCATGCACTCCTCATGTGGGTACACAAGATAACAGGAAGAGAGCCCCTGCATCTCTTCTTTCATGTTGACTCTGTCTCCTTTGCTTTAGTACAGAGAAAAGTCATTGTCCTTGACTGTCCCCTCTTGAGCCATCTTAGATTCCCAAAACAACAAAGCTCAGAAGACAGACCACACCCATTACAGAGCAAGCATCCACAGTGGTGATGCCACATCCTGGAAAAGAAGTAGTCATCTCCTAAGAACCACCTTCTCCCCTCACGTGGTCAGGACTTCTTCGGACCACCTTGCAGAAACTGAATAGGGGTGATGATCACAGCTGTATCAGCACAGCCTCATTATAAATATCTCTTGCTCCCTGTTCTACCCATCTTCTATTTAAAACAATAGCTCATATCAATGCCCTAAAGATGGACGGACTTTGGGTCATTGGGCCCCTTGATCTGCTCCTCTTTCCAACATGGCTACACTGGATTAATCTTCTTCCTCTGCTGTAACCATTGCTCATCTCTTTAATGAAATAGCAACAGAGAGGGCCAAACCTAACCTGTTGTGGGGGGAGATAGCAGAGCCCCAGCTCTTGCCCTAAGATTTCAGTAATAAAGCTGACCATTAAGCTAGCTCAATAGGGATTACAGTGTCTCATAGAAAAAATATCAAATAGGCATAGTCAATCCTGAAAGTTATTCTTCACGACGCAATATCTTCAACGTGTAGTACAAAGATAACTTAAGAGCCGCATGGGGGAAAAAAGAAAGAAAAATGATGAAGTTGAGCCCCATCTCATATCATACACAAAACTCTACTCACAATGGACTACAGATCTAAATGTAAGAACTCAAAGTATAAAATTCTTAAAACATTCTGGTGGTTAATTTTAGGTGTCACCTTGGTGGACTAAGAGACACCTAGGTATCTGGTATCATTTCTGGCTACGTCTGTGAGTTTATCTCCAGAGTATGTGGGTCAGCAAAATGGACAAAGATCTGTCTTTTATCCACAGATGGATATTCTCATTCATTCTCTCTCTCTCCCCCTCTTCCTCCTCCTCCCCCTCCCGCACCCTCTCCCCTGCATCATGAACATTATATTGGTCAGTGTTCATGTGTTCTTTAAACTTGCTGACTGCAGACGCTGAGGGAGTTCCCTAGATTCCATCATGCTTACTTCAAGCATCCTCTAAGACCTCCTGTCCTAGGATGGGCTGTAGCTCTGTGTCATGAGTGACTGTCCTCCAAGCCAAGCACCCTCCACCTTGGGGAGTTCAGCTGTGCCCCTCCTTATGGCAATCTGGGCTTGTGGGTGGGTGGTTTACCCCTTGCATAGGGACGCAGAGTGTGGTACAAGAGTCTGAGTATCGAGCTGCCCCCTAGCCCCTGGCAACCTCGCATGTGGCCTGTGGGAGGAGCTAGTGCAGAGTGAGGGATCCAACCATGTGGCTACGTGGAAGTCCTCAGCCCTGCTGGGTAAGGCTTTCTTGGTGTGGACAGTCGGTGGAGAAGTACCCACACCCCTGTAAGTAACTCTCACTTGAGCTCTGTAAGGAAGCCCAGAAAACTCATTGGTACCACAAAGTGAACCTTGATGGAATCAGTGCCTCCACTGATCATTCGAACCTCAGAAGGAGGGGGGTAAACACTCCTTTATGTTTCCCCCCAAGAGAAGGAATTTTAGCAAAGCCCTGATGCCCTGCGATGGGGAGAAAGAAGAACAGAACAGCAAAAATGACCTGGGCTGGTGTTTGTTGACTTGACACAAACCAGAGTCACTTCGGAAAAGGAAATCTCTACTGAGGAATTACTTCCATCAGAGTGGCTCAAGGGTGTGTTTGTGGAGGCATTTTTTTCCATTAATGAGTGTTGTGCGAGGGTCCAGCCCACTGTGGGTAATGCCCTAGTGGTCTTGGGTTGTATAAAAAAGCAAGCTGAGCAAGCCATGAGGAGCAAGCCAGAAAGTAGCTCTCCTGCATGCTTCCTGTTTCTCTCTGCTCCTGCCTGAACTCCTACCCTGACTGGTCTCGATGTTTGACAAAACTCGTTCCTTCCTAAATTGCTTTTGGAAGTGGTTTTCAAAATAGAAAGCAAACTAAGACCCAGCCCAAGAGTAAAGGCATTGTATCCTTAAGAATAGCTAAAAGATTGTCTATTTCCAACCATGGCAAAGGCAGAAGCTCGTCCCTAAAGAGAATGCTCTGTTCTGCCTGGAATTCCTGCAGAAACTCTAGCAGGAGGGTTTCATGGTTCCCCAGGCATTTCTGTTGGATGACTGTAAGTACCAGATTTGATTACGTTACCTTTTTGCTGTTTGCTGTTCCTTTACTTGGGATCCTGAACAGAGTGAAAACTGCTGCACCTGAGACTCTTAATCAGAACTCAGGCTGGCTGCTTCAAAGGTGCTTCCCAGTCCATCTGTGCTGTAAGTTTGTTGTGTTTTTTTTAATTAATTTATTTATTATGTATACAATATTTTGTCTATGAGTATTCCTGAAAACCAGAAGAGGGCACCAGACCTCATTACAGATGGTTGTGAGCCACCA